>JARPMJ010005099.1:0-27500 GCA_033366665.1 Phoxinus dragarum
CATCAAAAGTTGTCGTTCTGAATCATCATGATCCGCGATCTCTGTCTGCTCCGTCATCACACACACCGTTAGAAAGCTCTCTCTCTCCTGTACAATGCTGTCGGATCCAAATATGGTCATTTCATTTTTATCAGCAACCAATCGTGAAAGTAAAAGGGCTGAATGCGCAATCTCATTGGCTGATGATAAATCTTTAAAGCCCGTTTTCTCAAAATGACTTTTCTCTCATTCTCCAAGTCTGAAATCTCCACTTCAGTCGCACCGATACACACCAAACCCTCCAGTCTTGTGCCTAGTTATATTATAAAGACATTTACAGAGGGATTTATAAATATATTATTCCTAGCCAGATTTATATAACATTTTATTCCAAAAAACATGGCGAAAATCATTTTTTTAAGGCTATTGACAGTATATTCTGATTTACAGGATAACATAAGTAGATATCCATAAATCCCTCTGTAATTTTTCCCATCTAACATGTGAACACAATGAAAAAATAATTTTGAACCTGGCTTTATCCAATACTCAGATTTCATTTTTTAAAATAGATGCAAATGAGCGCATATTTAATTAGATATTGCCTAATTTGCATATTGAAACATTAAATTACAGAAAACTTGTAATACATTTTTTTCTCATCTTAATGTAGGGAATCAACTGGGAAAGTTTCATGGTGATATCCGCTAGTTAAAAATGTTACCCTATTCACATGTAGTGTCTCGCCTTAATTAAAATGGAAAAAAAGAAAAATAATCTTAATTCAATTGAACAGCAAGATTATTTTATTTACCCCATTGGCAGATAATTTAGCTTGTTTTAAGATAGAACTCACTTGATAAAAAAAAAAAAGTTATAATAATCTCCAGAAAACAAGATATAATTTCTTATGTCTTTACCCATCTAGTAAATGCTTCTTAATTTAAGGATTTTTAGACATTTGGACTGAAAACAAGACAAAAATCCTACATAAGAAAATCATTTTTTTGCCATTAGCTCTCCAACAACTGCGATACAGAAGAATGTGTCTCTGAAATGTGTCTTCTGTCTTTTGGCGAACGTGTGGAATTTGATATCGGGAATGTCGGCCTCTTGTTAATGTCAGCGCTGAAATGTTTTCACTGGAGCATGTGACCGCGGCTGGCTGAACTCATGCAGCCGCGGGACATTAAAGCACGCCGCTCGCCTGTTTTCTTTCAGGTAGTGTTGCTGTTTTGTGTAAACACTGTTTCAAAAGCTCCCTGCATTCGTAGCTTAGGTGGAGGAGGAACGTTTCAGGTTCAATTGCTTTAGCTTTAGCTCTATAGACGGTGTTTGTGGCGTAATGCTCATTTTCTTCATCACAGAAAATTATTTTTTAAAAACAAAGCGTTTTTTTACAGTCGTCCTGACACTAAAAGGATTTAGACACTTTACAGCTCAAATTTTTTTATGAAACAATTACTCTTAAGTGCTTGAAGCAAAAGACGAGATGCACATTAAACATTTAATGTGTTTTTTTACAAACTGAGTGACAAATTGAAGTCATTTTTTAATTTTTTTCTGTGGTAATCAACAGATTGAAGTGTGTTTTTGAACCCGTAATGTTCCCTGGTAAGTTCTGCAAGCTCTTTGCATGCAATGCTGGTAAATCTTCTCTCCACAGAGCTCAATGTGAAGGGCTCGACGCAGCTGTTTGGATAAATCTGGATGGAATATTAAAGCGCAGTTTAAAATCCTGTGCATTAATCTCTCTTTCAGCGCTGATGTAAGCAGCCGCGCTGTGGGGATAAATATAATCTAATAACACAGTGGCTTTTACAGTCATTCAAATGAAACCAATTAAAAAGCCTGCGTCTGCGCAGACCGCATCCCCCGAGTGTGAGTTTACACAAGGTTTAGATCCGACTGCTCCTACCTTCCAGGGACTGAGAGATTGAGGAAGCATTTAAGAAGGTTGTTGGACCTTGAAAAAGGAGATATGTTGTGTCTATAAGCTATCGCGCTAATACCTCCAGCGGGAGTTATTCTCTATATGAGTGTTTCTGAACTCATGAAACGCCTCCATTGTAGTCTCGAGTTTCTTCCGGGAACGAACACGTCACAATATTCCTCATTTAAATGATTAATACGCAGAATAAAGGGGCGGGGCCTGGTTGAGTTAGTTAGTAGTGTGTTAAAACCAAGTGGAAACCTTCCTCTCTCTCTCTTGAGTCCAACACTTAAGTGACTTAAACTGCAGTTCATCGACTGGCCACTAGAGACCGGCTCCAAAAGAGAGTCAATCCCATAAACCTCCATGTTAAAATGCCCAACTTTACAGCAGAATAAAACATGTTTACAGTCTGGTGCAAAAAGTAGTTTTGGTCTATATAGCTAATTTTGCTCTTCATGACGACTGTGAGGGGGGTGAATGTTTATATAACTAATCCGTTTAAATTATATCAAGCCTTAAAGTTCTGCATAATTAAGGGCGTGGCCACTTGAGTGACAGGTGGATTGCTGCTGATTTCACTACTAGCCGTCTGTTAGCGTCACCTCACCTAATCCGCCTCGCGGCACATTGTCGTTTGTCTGGGAGTGACGCTCCCAAGATGGCGATGGCCGGCTCCGCCCACTTTGGGCTTCAAAAACGCTCTTCAGAAACACTACGGCTGACGTCACACACACTACGAACATATTTTTTTACAGTCTATGGTTGAAACTGGGGGTTATGGAAAGGGTCGTGGCATTTCCCAAACACACTCGAAGCGCTCGACCAATCACAACACACTTATCCAGCCGGCCAATCAGAGCACAGTGTGCTTTTCAAAAGGAGGGGCTTCATAGAGACAGGAAGTAAACAGAGCGTTACTGACAGACTGGGAAACAATCAACTTAATTTAAGATTTTGTCCTAACAAGTCACAATTAGTGCCTGTAAATTTGTCATTGCCTTGGTTTTTATTTTTGCGACATCCAACTCATTTGTTCCAATCCAATTTTCACATTCAGTGTGGAAAATAGTTTGCTGTGCTTTACCACTTACAAGTATATGAATTATTTTATGTATAAATGCATTTTCCAATAACGGACGTCCCTGTTTGTTCCCTAAGGCAGGACTTGTCAGATTTATCTCACTTCTGAGGATATTTTTGTCCCTGAAGTGTTACGGAGTAAACATAAACATGTGAGTGTAATGGTTTGTGTTGCTCAGATTAATGCAGACTGCGTCCTGTGAGAAACTTTATATTGTCTTGAACCCCTCAGAGGTGTTTAAGTGTGTTTGTGTGAGTTGATATTTGCACGAGTCCCCTGGAGAGCTTGTGTTGACAGCCATTCAATGCTTTGTAAATCCCTGACGAAAGATCGTGCTGTGTGTCACAATGTTCTTATTCTGAACCGGTTGTGCTTTTAAAACATAAATAAATAAATAAATACTGAACCTGAATGCTTTTCATGCCGTTCAGATCCGCCTTTTAATCCGCATTTGTCCACCGATGCATATAGAAAACAAACCACTGTCTTCTGTTTTGTGAACAAGTGATTCAAATGAGTCGGTTATATTGTAATTAATCAAAATAATTATTCCTAAACGTCTGAATCAATCTATTGACTCACTCACTGAATCAGAACAAAAGAATCATTAAGGAGAATCACATTACGTTCCTCATTTCCCATCCCATCCCTAGTCATTGTCATCCGTTTTGTGAACAAATGATTCAAATGAGTCGGTTATAATGAATCTTAAGAATTACAAGTGATTCAAATGAGTCGGTTATATTGTAATGAATCAAAATAATTATTCCTAAACGTCTGAATCAATCTAATGACTCACTCACTGAATCAGAACAAAAGAATCATTAGTGGAATCATTAAGGAGAATCGCATTACGTTCCTCATTTCCCATCCCTAGTCTTTATATTTCACACACTGATTCACATGCCCATTTTATCACTCAATTAAAGCTGCCCTCGTGACTTTCCTCTTGAGGAGCAGCTCTTATGCTGAGGTGAAGAAGTCAACGCTACGCCTGGAATAATTTAATTGAAATATTCTCATCCTTAACCACAATTGTCACTTCAGAGGTCATTTAGTTTTTCCCACCCGATGTGTGTATATAATAACCAGCCAGAGTTTGTGTTGCATTAATAGAGCAGTTATATCGGCATGTTAATAATATGAATTAATAAAATCGGCATAATACTTGCAACTGCTCTCATCTTATATCTTAATTAAATTAATGTAATGTAAATTGTGAAGAGTACAAGTACAGAGATAATTAAATGCAGTTAGCATCTAACCAAAAGTGCGAATAGCATATGTTTATAAATGTTAGAGTATTGTTAAACTCTGATATAACACACTAAGTCTGGGACAGGGTTATTAAATAAAACTAAAACTAATAATATTCTTAAAACAACATTTTCTTTATTTTTACAGATTTTTTTTTCCAGCTAGTTTTGCAAGGCAAAATTTCTCATAATTACAGTGCTAAAATAATAATAATGACATAAAAATTAATTGAGATAATAAAAAAAAACTTTGAAAATATTAAAATTAAATTAAAAATATGAAAAACTAAAAAATTTTGATCTCGTGTTATATTTTAATTAAATTAGATTGAATTGAGAGTTCAAGTACAAAGGGAATGAAATGCAGTTAGCATCTAACCAAGTGTATGTTTTTAGAAATATGCATGTATATATAAAATATTATTATAGTGCAAGATTTGAGGTCAATGCTTTGCGCCCTAGAATTCAATGCAACATTAGCACAAAATAACATAAATAGCTTTTATAATGAAACAGTTTTTGCCAAGACTTCTAAATGTAAATTAGCTTTTTTGTTAATCTCTGACCTATTTCAGCAAAGTTCATATTCAGGTCAAGTAGCTGAATATGAAATAGGTGTTATGTAAATGTGGGCGGTCATATGCTAATGAGCTTTGGGTTAATGTTCTGGATAGATTTTGTGTTGTAAATGTTACAACATTCTGCTAATATCAATGTTTTTATGTAAAAACATAAATTTTTCCTCCATTGTTCCATGATGTTGCCCGAGCGGCTCGTTAGGAAAACCATTGTCTTGTTTTCAGCGCAGGAACATTTGTGGGTTAATGAGGTGACTTTGGACTTCATTAGCATTTTCCATGTCACAACAGTGGCGCGTATGTTTAGTTCAGGGCATCACCATGGCAACATCTGCTGTGGGCCAGGTTATGGGATGTCGTGTAATGTTTAAAACTAAGTGCTTTTGTTTGATGGTTTGACCCAATCACCAGTGTTGCCCTGTGACCTTAAACCTCGATAATGACTTGACATTATGTTTTATGACGGCATTGCGTGGTGATAAATAGAGATGCTTGACCATGAAAACCACACATGTGACCCCTGGATCACAAAACCAGTCACATGTCACACGGGTATATCTGTGGCAATATCCAACAATACATTGTATGGGTCAAAATTATAGATTTTTCTTTTATGCCAAAAATCATGAGGATATTAAGATCATGTTCCATGAAGATATTTAGTAAATGTCCTACCGTAAATATATAAAACATGTATTTTTGTGAGTGAATGCAGCACAATCCTGAACATAAATGCACAACTTTAACCCTTAATCACTGTTTGGGGTCAGGCTGACTTTACCTTAATTTTTTAAAAGTGTTACCTTCATCTCAGGGGCATGAAACTCAAAAAAACTGGGCTTGATTTGGTTGTTCTAAAGGTGTGTAATTTTTTTTTTTACCTTTTAAGGTGTTTGGGGTCAAAATGACTGGGACATTTTTCAATGGGAAAATTATTATTTTTTTTTTTTACTTTTTTTTATATTGTTTGTCAAAAAAATAAAGGTAAATCCATTATAAATCTGAAAATTTCGACAAATAAACCAAGGTCTGGTCCTAGAGCATAAATAAAAAGTAGAACGAACTTTCTATCTTATACACACACACACACACACACACAAACACACAAATGTATGTGACTGCAACAGAGCATTTTTACAGAAATTGGCCAATAAAATAAACAAAACTGTCATAAATCTAAAAAAATTACATTTAAATCAAGGTCTGGTCGTAGAGCATAAACCCAAAGTGGAACGAACTTTCTATCTCATACACACACACACACTGCATAATAATAATAACACACACTGATAATTCTGCAAAAGCAGATCATTCAAAATATATCAGAAAACAACAACAAATTCTAACTCTGACAAAACTACAGATTTTTTTATGTATTTCAAAATGTTTAAATAAATATTCACAAAATATGTATCATAAAGTTGTGAGGAGAAGTTGAAGCATCAAGAAAAATGAAGTGAAAATGAGTCTCTATTGGATAAATGTGGTCATTGCACTTTAATTCCGTAAATAGGTAAAAAACTTAAAAATTTCCACAAAAACACAGCATAAATGTATAGTTGAGAAGTAAATAAAACAAATTATATATAGTTTTCCATATAAAAAAAATAATATTTCCTTATGCAATCGCTCTTTAAAAGTTTGGGGTCAGTCTGACTTTTTTAACAGTGATTAAAGGGTTAAAGGAGATTTTCTCAATGTTTAGATTTTTTTTTGCTCCCTCAGATTCTAGATTTTCATTAGTTGTATCTCGACCAAATATTCTCCTATCATAACAACTTATTTATTCAGCTTTCATGTGATGTATACATCTCAATTTCATAAAATTGACCCATGTGACTGGTTTTGTGGTCACATTTAGAAAATATTAGTCTGAATGATAGTCCTTGACATCTGACCGTGACAGAGCGAGTGCTTCTCCTCACATGATGATAGGGTTAATGACAGACTCTCGTTTGTGTCTCTGATTTAGTTGCGAGCGACTTGACCTCGATGTCAAGAGGGAGAATTGAAGCTCTGGAAGATTATCATCTATTTGACCAGCATTCGGATAAAGTCTCCTTGTTGCTTTAAGTGGATAAAAGAAGATATTACGGGTGTGGAACGACATGAGGGTGAGTACATGAGAAGAAATACACCACCAGTGGGATTATTTATTTATTTTAAATAAGTCTCTGCTCACCAAGGCTTCAAAAATACAGGAAAAATAGTGAAATATTATTACAATTTAAATATCTGTTTTCTATGTGAATATATCGTAAAATGTAATTTATTCCTGTGATCAAAGCTGAATTTTCAGCATCATTACTCCAGTCTTCAGTGTCACATGATCCTTCAGAAATCACTATAATATGATGATCTGATGCTCAAGAAGCATTTATGATTATTATCTATGTTTATTTTGGTAGAAACTGTGATACACTACCGTTCAAAAGTTTGGGGTAGGTGATTTAAAAAGAAAATAATCATTATTAATACTTATTCATAAAGGATGCATTAAATTGTGACCGCAAAGACATTTAAAATGATACAAAAGATTTCTGTTTCAAATAAATGCTGTTCTTTTGAACTTTCTATTCATCAAAGAATCTTAAAGAAATCAAATGTATGATGCTTTCCACAAAAATATGAAGCAGCACAACTGTAAACAACATTGATAATAATCAGAAACGTTTTCTAAATCTAAAAAACTAAAACTATGTAGATGTTAAAAAGTAATAAGAATGACAAAACAACAGTTACTAATATAAAAATAAAATGAATTATACTACAATAGAATTTTATGACATTTTTTTTATTATTAATTCTAAAGGCCTGTTCATGTTATTTGTGTTAATATTGTATATTACATAATTGTAATAATATTTCAATTTCTTTCTTTTTTTTAATCAAATAAATGCAGCCTTGATGAGCAATAAAATACCAAAAATAATCGTAATTATTCAAAACTTTTGACCTGTAGTGTATTTTTTATTGTTGTTGCAAAAGTTCAGAATGTTTTTGCAGTTTGGTTTCAATAAATGTTGATTTTGAACTGGAGAGGAAGTTTTGAGAACTGAAGTTACGAAATACTACAACGAACTCTTCATTGTAAATCATTTTTCTCATGACACGAGGCGTTAACAGGTCGTTGGCAATCGTGAAGAACCAGGATAAGAGTGTCAGTATTTCAGTCAACAGCGTGTGTGTGTGTGTGTGAGGCCGAGGTCGGGGTCGAGGGATTGCTCTGCGAGACATAATTAAATCAACAATGAAAGATTTGCAGGGAGCAGCCCTTTAAAATTTAATTTTCTTCTTCAAGACTTTCCGCAGCAGGGAAGATCCCAGATAGACGCGGGAGCAGAGATGTGGGTTAACCAGAGGTTAGCACTGGGAAATGGTCTTCTGTTTATCCCACAACAAACAGCCCTGTTCAGATGAACCCACGGACAAATACAGATGCACATGTAAACGGTCACTTCTTTCGTAAGTTTAAAGTGTGTATTAGTTCAGTTTAATGTCCCTGTTACGTGTTGAGTTATGCGGGCAGTCAAAGGTTTAAACACATACTTACTCTTTATTATGGCTAATTTCCACATGTTAGAATATTATTATATTGTTAAACTCTGAAATAACAGAAATGGAAGTATGAGACAGGGTTATTATAGTTAAATAAAACCAAAACTAATTTAAAAAAAGGCATTTTCATTCATTAAAAGCCCAAACTCGACCGAAACCTATAATTGTCCCAAAATTCAACACGTTTATAGGTTTCCTCGGACATCAGATCTGGCCAAAATACATGGATTACTGGTGCAAAAAATTAATAAAAAATTAAATATTTATAGTAATAACTTAAGATTTTCAGTCATTAAAAACCCAAACTCGACCGAAACCCAGAATTATCCACAAAAATAAAACAAACGTATCAACTGTCCCAGAATTCAACAGGTTTCCTCGGACATCAGATCTGTCCCAAAATACATGGATTATTGGTGCAAAAATTAATAAAACATTCAATATTTATGGTAATAACTTCAAATTTTCAGTCATTAAAAACCCAAACTCGACCGAAACCCATAATTATCCACAAAAAAAAACAAAACGTATCAACTGTCCCCAAAATTCAACACGTTTATAGGTTTCCTCGGACATCAGATCTGGCCAAAATACATGGATTACTGGTGCAAAATTAATAAAACATTGAATATTTATAGTAATAACTTAACATTTTCAGTCATTAAAAGCCCAAACTCGACCGAAACCCAGAATTATCCACAAAAAACCCCCCAAACCCCCATTAGCTGTCCCAGAATTCACCACTTTGACAGGTTTCCTCGGACCTCAGATCTGCAGTTCTGGGTCGGACTGCTGGGAAACGCTCGTTTTGAGCTCTGAGTTCACTATTTAGTTTGCAAATGATTCTTGGAGACTGAGGACGCCGGGCCGGAAACACACAGTGCTAAAATACAGATAACACAATGACACACGCTCTCATGCACACAGAAGCAGCTAATACTTCACTTCCTCAGAATTAATCAGCTCGACAACAGTATCCATCAGTATGCAGGGAGCACGCGGTGACCAGCAAACAAAACCACAGATTCTTGAGCCGTGTTGCGTGTCTGTGGCGGGATTAATCCTGCGGGATTCAGGTGCCAGAGTGTTCTGTGTGTGTCTGATAACTCTCGCTATTGTCCGGTCTCACACACTGTGACGACTCCAATCTTTCTAGAGAACAGCGAACATCTGCGGCCCGCTTTAATATAAGCACAAACTCTTTAGAGACCGGCGCATCCGTTGTGCGCCGATGCATGGCGTAGTGTAGTGTGTGTGTGTGTGTGTGTGTGTGTGTGTGTGAATCTCTCTCTCTCCGGTCCTGGGTGAAAGTTTACGGCTATGCCTTTGAAAAAGTGAAATTCTCATTTTGGTTTATAAAGCTGATCTCACTGTATCACCAAGACAGCAACTTTCCTGATGAAAGTTTCCGCCTCGTTCAGCACTTTCTCGGGTGCGCTGATAGATTAAAGCCAGTCGAGAAACATAGACAGATAGACAGACCCGTTTGAGAGGTTGGTGGGTGTTTAGGTACAATGCAACCAGAAATATCTGGACACTTGCAGGGATTCTTCAACCTAAAATGACATTCTGTCATCATTTACTGCACCATCGTGTCAATCATAACTGGGAGACTTACTGTCTTCTGAATGACACAGTGTGGCTTTTTGCATTTTGGGAACTGGGATTTAAAAAATACAATTGAAAGCACGGTACCAAAATTTCAGTATTCGGTAAAATCCACGGTTCTCGGTACCAATTTCGGTACCAAAGCTGAACTTAGTTTAAATTTGCATATATTAAAGTGTATAATCCATTTGTTAGATAACATTAGATAAAATGACCTAACAATTAAACAATAGTTATACACTGAAGCAATTATTCTCCTTGGGGTAATTAAAAAATGTAGCCTACTAATACATTTTTTAAATCAAAAGTTTTATCTGTTCATGAACAATCAAGTGTTTGTATTAAATGACATTCACAAACATACATTTTAGTAATTTTAGTACTAACTCATTTTATTTCAGTTGTTTTCCAAGGCTGCATTTATAATTCAAGGCTACAAATCTAAAAATGTTATGTTTTTCATCCAATATTTATATATTATTTTATTTCAGCTTGATTTCAGTTTACAGTTTACAATGTTTTAAAAATATATTGTTCACTCAATTTGTTGATGTTAGATAAGGCATTAGGTAATGTTAATGAATGGTATTGTAGTGTTACCAACTAAACAGGAGATAAAACGTGTTTGACTGTCCTTTTATTTAATCCAAAACTGCGTTCATATTTAATTTTAAAAGGCCTTTTAAACTAGATACAACCGCACACGATACCACTTTAGGGGCCGTTCACATATCGCGTTTTATGTGCGTGCAAAATCTTTACTTCAAATGTAGGCGCGCCGCTTTTAGAAGCATCTAAACAGGTCATGTGACAAAAACCAGCGGCCTTTCCGTAACAACATGGAAAGCTCGGCCGAACAGCTGATCATAGCTGTACAGGGCGGCTTTTTATGTCTCATCTCAATGAATATATGTAGTAGTAAAGCTGCAAGGGCTAGAAATCAATTAATTAGCTGATGATACTTCCTCGTCATCATGGAGAGCGCAGTTTGCATCGCTTTCTCCTTTCCACAAGCGCGTGCTTTCCCGTTGCGTTTGTCGTTGCTATGCAACCATGAACAGAGGCGCGCCTGGAAAACGAATTTGCACTTGCAAAAAACGCGCTATGTGAACGGCTCTTTCCTCCTTTCTGGTCAACAAGTGGATTCAGAGCCACCGCATTAGCAGCGCCGCCGGTCGCCATGTCTCAGTGTGTTTATGAAGAGGACGCAACTGTGCACCGTTCGGACAGCGCATCAAGAACCGGATTAACCCGATACTTTGGTACCACCGGTACTTAAGAAAAGCTGGTACCGTAACCATTTAATTTTTTTAGACAACCATATATGATTCAAAAGCTTCAGTCTTGAGAACGTTGTATGAAGAAAACACCAAAAGTCAAGTCATCACTTGATTAAAATCTCTAGTTAAATCTCATTTACACTCACATTTGGCTCAAATTTGGTGCATCCGTCAGGTTTGATGTCATTATTATTGGTGTCAATCTTTGCTACGGAAGAATGGAAAATAATTTGGAAAACGGGCTGTTCCTCACACTAAACTATTATACCTGTTTTTATTTGTACTGTGCGTAACTGTAACTATACTGCACAACCAGAGCATCTTCTGTACAGTGGCTTGCACTGACTGGCCTACCATCTGCATCTTAAATGCAGTTTAATATAAATGATGTAGGGAAGATGTAAAATGTTTCTCCCAGCCTTAGGGGGGAGCTGTTTCGTTGTGTGAGTGAGCCCTTCTTCACATGGGTGGAGCTGTTGTTTAATTCAGTTATATTTCCTTGTGGAAAGGTAAGGAGGGTTATCACTGTGCTCTAATTAATCTATTTAATTTCTTTAACTATTTTGTCCATCCATTGCTATTTGAAGAAATATATTGCTGTTAAAGATGTTTATTAACATATATGTGCAGTTATTTTCGATGGATGGTTTTGTATTTCTGATATTATTTAATGTGTAACAAATTCAATGTGGTGGGGTATATTTTTCTGTATATTGCATTGTGTTTAACGTTTATCTGAGTATTTTGGGGTTTTATTCTTTTTATTTTGGATGAATCTGACTCAACTTTAATTGTCATATGCTGGAAGTAGGGATGTCAACGATTAATCGACGATCGATTAATTGTGGATAATACATTTAATCGATACAACTTCTCGATCATGGATTAAGCAGGTTCATGCGCGTGCGCTGCTCAACCGCGAAACAAAGTGAGCGCGTTTTGTTTGGGACCATTTTACTCCTTCATTATGACTAAGTTTGCGTGTTCATTCGCAGCCTTTTGTTTTGTGCAAATGTAAGTTGTATTGTTGTGTTTATTTTGTGTATGCCTATCTATATCTGATTATCTTATATTGGATGCATCCCTTGAGTTAACGCTGTAGTGCGCGTGATCAGCTTCAGCACGCGGCTCAAACGGCACTGCACGACTAATGACTATTGGGAGGACTGTCACATTACTTAACATTATAAAGAGAACAATATTGTAATAAAACATTGTGCATTATTTGAGTTTAGTTGCCGTGTGCGTTGCTCCAGGAAGAGCACGTCCACAACATGATCATTCTGAATGAATGGCACGTAACTTAGTTCGAGTTCACTTGTGCATTCACGTCATTTTGTGCAGAAATAATTTGTAATATTATGTTTATTTTGAATATATCTGATGAATCTCATATAGGATGCGTTTCTTTGAGTTAAATAACGCGCTAGCAAACTAAGTGCTCCAGTTTAACGGTAGCCTTCATTCAGCGCGCGCAGCTCAAACAGAAATGCACGACTAATAATAATGATGAATAATTTGGGACTGACATATTACACAACATGAGAACACTATTGTATTAAATGGTTGTGAATGCTTTGGGTTTAGTTGCTGTCTTCAGTGTGTTCAGGGAGAGCACGTCCACAGTAACACATCTGCACATCTGAGGCGGCGCTGGTGACGCGTTGTATAGTAGTCATTATATTTGATAATTAAATAATTAATGACATCGAAACATTCATCCATCGATCATGGGAATTTGTGAAAATTGACATCCCTAAACAACAATAAAACATCAATTGAGCAATATAACATGCATTTTTATTCAGTATATAAGCAATATTTAGCTTATGTTAAAGACACTTGATACCGTGAGAAATTTACATTCTGAGGAAAATCGCCGCTTATCAGTTAATCGTTAATCGATCGATAAGGTCAATCAACTAATGATTAATGAATTAATCAATAATTTGCATCCCTAGCTGGAAGTGATTTGAGGTTAATATTAGTATGCGCTGTTATTTTGATTATTGGTAACTAACAGTTATATTTCCTTGTGGAAAGATGTTGCTGTGATGCAGATAAACAGCCAAATAAACTAAAGCTTCACTGCTGTGACGACCACGATCTTGGTGTTGTTGTGTCAAATCTGTTGAGTCCAAATTAAAGTTTATAAAAGTATTTATTCTCTTGCAAGAGAGATCCTCGTCACCAATACACATGTGTGGGTCAGCGAGGAGCGATAAGGAGAAGCAGTGTCTGTCTATTATTTTATATCTTATTTCATTCAAGACCTTATTTCTTATACCAGTTGTTTTTTCTATTCTTACACTGGCCCTGAGAGGTAAATGCCCCCTTAACCCCTTAGGCTATAAAGAACAAATGCACTCAAGATGACCCCTTGACCACCTGCTTTTTCTTACCCCTACTGACTCACAACCACAGTAAATTATCACACAAAGGCCCCTTCTCACTGCAAGTGAGAAAACAGATGAGGCCATAATTAGGAATCACTGAAAACAGAGTAACACAAGAAAAATTCCACTACAGTGTTGAATGGTTGGTCAAAATCCTTGTCTCTTCAGTCAGTTATATATATACATTTCATTCTATATCCTTTTGAATGCTTACATTACTTTTATACAAATCAATAATTAGGGGTGCACCGAAATTTCAGCCGAAAATGGCATTATCGGTTTCGGGCCGAAATAAAAAAGCCAGCCGAAAATTTATGTCAACCGCGCCCCTCCAATCCGCGCGCAATCCGTTTGCACGCGTCTGCAAAGATTGAGCATGTCAGTGGTATGGAAGTATTTTAAAGTTTCAGATGAGGACAACCAGCGCCGCCGCGCCCACCACGCGCATCATGCGCTGTGCGTAGGGCACCAAGAGCTGAGGGGGCACCAAAAAATTGCGTAATGAAAAATCAATTATAATGCCGATATTATTTCAGTATAGATATACAGACATCCCAAGGAAGTTCCGGGAGTCTCCCGCATATTGATAGCGGCTCACTGATGCCCGCGAATTAGTTAAAATCTCCGGAATCGAGAGCGAGAGCGAGCGCGCCCGCGAGACAGAGACTGTGCTCCAAACCGTGTAGCGCGTGCACGGCAGAGAAGGAGAGAGAGCAAGAGACCGCGCGCGTTGCCTCATGAAGCGCATGTAAAATATTTTAGGTTTTGTTATGTAACTGTTAGTGGTAATAAAAGTTTGATGATTATTCTATTGGTTTGTGATTTTTCATTTCAGATCCATTAAAAATTAAGCAATATAAATAAATTTATATTAAAGTTTTTAAAAGAAGCCATTTTCGGCTTAAGTTTCGGTTTTCGGCCAAGTGCATCCAAATTTTCGGTATCGGTTTCGGCCCAGAATTTTCATTTCGGTGCATCACTATCAATAATCAAATATATGCATTATCACATAATCATTTCTATATTCTTTTGTGCTTGTGAAATTATATTTTTCTCTTGAATACATGTTGAGATCAGTAACCAGATCTTTTAGGTGCATTCCAGTCCTGGCCTAAGCACAAAGGACACGTTTTGCACGTACTTCACGAAACCCACGAATCTTCAGGGGTCAAGGGTGACATGTGGTTCTTCTTCTCTGGACAGAGGAGCAGCTATACAGTGCTTTACATGTTGTATTAAATGTATTCTTTCATGTATATTTTCTCTAGAGAGCAATGCCATTTCTCTGCCTTTCTTCCTGAGGAGCTATGTTTTGGCTAACTGATAATACGAAGCTCAAGCACTCTTCGGCCTTGGTGATGTTATCATCACCTTGCCCTTGCAAAATGGTATAATTGGTGTATTATTTTGTGTAAGGTAGAGTTGGCTTGCGACCTCCTCGTGAGACTTTGGTGAAACTAATATATTATATAGACTCATTACATGCAAAGTGAGATATTTCAAGCCTTTATTTGTTATAATTTTGATGATTATGGCTTACAGCTTATGAAAACCGTTTAACAATATTCTAGTTTTGAATTTGGGTTATTTATTAAGTCATAATCATTAAAATTATAACAAATAAAGGCTTGAAATATCTCACTTTGCATGTAATGAGTCTATATAATATATTAGTTTCACCTTTTAAGTTGAATTACTGAAATAAATGAACTTTTGCACCATATTCACATTTTTCAAGTTTCACCTGTATATAAGTTTGGAGATTCATAAGTGAGATTTTTTTATGTTTTTGAAAGAAGTCTCTTCTGCTCACCAAGGCGACATTTATTTAATTTAAAACAGTCCAAAAACACTAATATTGTGAAATATTATTACAGTTTAAAACACTGTTTGTGTGGGAATATATTGTAAACTGTCATTAATTTATTCCTGTGATCAAAAATGTTCAGCATCATTAGTCCAGTCTTCAGTGTCACATGATCCTTCAGAAATCACTCTAATATGATGATTTGATGCTCAAAAAAAACATGATTTTTATCAATGTTGAAAACAGTTTTTTTGTGTGGTGAAAACTGATTTTAAACTGACTTTGATGAATATAAAGTTCAAAAGAACAGCATCGATTTGAAACAAAAATCTTTTGTAACATTATAAATGTATTTACTGTCAATTTACTGAGTCCTTGCTGAAAAAAAGTATTATTATTATTTTTTTTTTAATCCTACTTAACCCAAATGGCAATGTATCACAGTTTACACAAAAACATAGCTGTAAATTTAGTTTTCAACATTAATCAGAAATGTTTGTTGAGCAAATCAGCATATTAATGACTTCTAATCTAATTGAAAATTAGATATTTTAATGATAATGTTGTTTTTATGTCTTTTTTTCGAGCTCGACAGGATCTCCCTCCATTATGAATGAGCGCTCTGCATTACCGTGGCCTTTTCAATACGGGCTGGAGTGTGAGTATGACAACATTTTCATTACTAAGTGTCTTATGAGTCTGTGTCTTATTATCTGCGTATGCGCGGGGGTCTCAGGTATGTTACCTGTCTCAGGTGATTAGACGAGAGTAAGACACCAGCTTTCCTCGTCTCTCTCTCTCTCTCAGACTTCTTATTCGTTCGCTCTCGCCAGACTCTGGCAGGATAATAGCGGCCACAAATCATCCCGTAGGCTTCACTGGGCCGGAAATTGATGTTCTTTCATTTCAAAACAATGGAGAGCCTTATGAGAGGCCTGATGATGTCATAACTCCAGCGGCTGACAGGTTTGGGGGCGCTGGGACAGCTCAATCAATCCCAGCATGCACTGGGGCTGCCATCGGAACGCAGAGCAGACATTCTCAATCAAACGCCACTGTCGAAGCGTTGTCTCTCACACACACACACGTGGCTGTAACGCGGTGATGTTAAACCGCTGCAGGTCTGTAAAGTCTGTCGACGAGTGTTATAAATCTTTCAAGTTTCTGAGAGGAGTGTGTGATTTATCGCATCGGCCCCTTATTACAACTGATGTTGACAATCATTTCAAGTCTGCAAGACATCTAAATTGACACTATTTACTTTCCTGGTCTTATTGAACACTTCAAAAGTGCACATTTTTAACCAAAAAACAAACAAAACTAAATGTTTGTCTTGATTATCGTTCATTGGGATTCAATGATCATAATCAACTCGATTGGTAAAATAATGTATTATTTATTATTATTATAAAAAATAATCCAAACTATAATAGCCTAGCATACATATTTTAAAATTGTATCATTGCTGCCACAATAACCATTACAATTTTTACGTGCTTTCTTCTCTTTCCCATTTTTTGTTCGCTGAGGTGGAGCTGCGATAAAATATTGTTCTTGTAAATACTTTCCAGCATTTCAGTAACAAAAGTGTACATCTTACGTACGGTGCTCGGCCAATCGTTGATTAAAACGGAAATAAAAATAAGTTAAACCTAAAAAAATAAAAAATAAAATGACAAAAGCACATACCAAACTCACTAAATGTAAACTAACATGAAAACTAAAAATATAAAAATAAAGGCTAATTTTAAATATGAATAAATATTTTATCATATAAATCATTTTTTAGAATATAAATATTAGAAATTTTATTTAAATAACTTTTAATTTTGCATTTAAGTTTTTTTGACTAATTGTTCTGAAAATAATGTCACAATATATATATATATATATTTTTTTTTTTACCGGACATGTTTTAAGCATTTAATCATTGTAGTTCCTGATGGATAAAGTCCTGCCCTAAATATTAATGTTATTGAATAATCCAGTATGATTGTGATATGTCACAGTTAACACCATTTCATGTTGAAAAAAAAAAAAAAAACATATTGGACAGTTCAAATTTTAATCAGGCTTTTAAAGTCTCTCAGCGGGGCAGATTTTGTGGGTTAATTACGGCACATATGTGACCCTGGATCACAAAACCAGTCACAAGAGTAAATTTTTTGAAATTCAGACTTATACATCATCTGAAAGCTGAATAAATAAGTTGTTATGAGAGGACAATATTTGGTCGTGGTACAACTATTGAAAATCTGGAATCTGAGGTGCAAAAAAATCTAAACATTGAGAAAATCGTGCATTTATGTTCACGATTGTGCTGCATTCACTCACAAAAATACATGTTTTATATATTTACGGTAGGAAATGTAATAAATATCTACATGGAACATGATCTTAATATCCTCATGATTTTTGGCATAAAAGAAAAATCCATAATTTTGACCCATACTGTGTATAGTTGTGACAGATATACCCATGACTGGATTTGTGGTCCAGGGTCACGTATAAGGCATGTGATTCGAGGCTGGCGCTCTTGGCAGAGGTGCCGTATACCTGCCTGGTCTCGCTCTCCGGGGGAAAATCACGACGATGAAGCCCTCCTGGCCACTAACACGGCAGAAAACACTTCAAAGCCACCGGACACATGTGTGACCGATGGCCCTTCCCTGCCTGTCAAGAGATGAGAAGGGGAAGAGATCTCACACACACTCAAAAACACACTTCCAGAGCATCCCGATCACTCCGCTGTCAGGTTTATGGCTATGGTTGGGTGATTGTTGGGTGATGGTGGAGTGTGAACAGACGGTGACGAAGAAAAAACGCCAACACACACACACACAGTCACCACTCAACATCGATGCCAAATCTGAGATATACACAAACAAGGTCATCAGCAACACAGATGCAAGGCAGAAAAGCGCATACTATTTCTGTAGTGTGGACACAGTATGCATAGAATATGTAAATGACCTCAAGCTGTCAAACACACACACACACACACACTCGCATGCATCCGAGTTCACCGTCCACAGAAACACACATGCAGAACTGTGTTCCAGTGCATGTCAGATCTCAGACACACTCGGAGAAAAGAAAGTTTCTTAAAACTGCACAGAGAGAGAGAGAGAGAGAGAGAAATGAGGTTATGATGTTAAAGCTGCAGTTATTTCTATAGTTTCATATTCATAATTAAATGTTTTGACAGGTTCTGTCCTCTGAAGCGCAGTGAGCTTCTGAAATGTCCAAATGATTTTTAAATATGCTGTTTTTTCTCTTCTCTGATACTCTTATACAGATTTTTTAGGAAAACTGTAGTAAATGAAGAGATGGATTTATGTATGTAGATTTTTGTTGTCGCTGCATTGTTATATTTAATTACAATTAGGCAAAATTCCCAATATTGTAATGCAGGCAAATGTTTTGTTTTGTGTAACTCAATTATTTTCAATTAGTGTGTGATTCTAATTATGGTAATACATTATTTTCTTTACGGCGATACAAATATTTTAAATTAGCATAAATTATAATTTTATTCAGCATAAATTCACTTCTCTGAAATAATGTGTGATGTATAAATACTTACATAATTTAATTGTGAGTTTTGGGGTAAATGTGATGAAGAAAAAAATCACATGCAGGTTTAAAATATGCTTAATTTTCTTTATGAAGAAATTAATTTTATTTCTATACAATTATAAAAACATATATAATATAATATATTAACCTGACATTAAAAAAATTGTTGAATCATGTATTATTTGCTTGCTCAACTTATTTTTATGTTATGTTGAGATATATATTTTTATAACATTTGCTGCCATGAGTTATTAATCATATTTTTTTACAGTACATTTATTTCTGTCTGTTGATTTTAGGTGAGAAGTGACTCTTCTTGACAGGTTTCGTAAGATTCGTCCGTTTAGACATCAGAAGACAAACGTAAGTTTGTGAAGTTCCTGTGCTATTTTAGTTTTATTAATATTTTTAATTACTTTTTTATTTTTAGTTCTCATGTTAATTTTAGTATTATTTTTTATCATTTTTATATATTGCTGTTTAGGTTTAATACATTTTTATTTCAGTTTTAGTTTTTTAATAATTTTGTACTTCAACTTATTTCAACTAATTTCCGTTTAGTTTAGGTTTTTCAACTAATACGTGACCCTGGTCTGTGCACGGGTATATCTGTGGCAATAGCCAACAATACATTGTATGGGTCAAATTTATACATTTTTCTTTTATGCCAAAAATCATTAGGATATTAAGATCATGTTCCATAAAGATATTTAGTAAATTTCCTACCGTAAATATATAAAACATGTATTTTTGTGAGTGAATGCAGCACAATCGTGAACATAAATGCACAACTTTAAAGATTTTTTTGCACCCTCAGATTCCAGATTTTCAATAGTTGCATCTCGCCCAAATATTGTCCTATCCTAACAAACCACACATCAATGGAAAGCTTATTTATTCAACTTTCATGTGATATATACATCTCAATTTAAAAAAATTGACCCATGTGGACTGGTTTTGTGGTCCAGGGTCACATATTTATATTTTATTTCAGATTTATTTCAATTAACAGAAAAACCCTGGTGCGTTCACTGTTAAGGTTCTTCTGGTTGTTTAATGTAAAATCTGAAACCATACATCTCATACGCTGATAACGACCCCTGTTCTGATTCAGTACAGATACACTGAACCACGCCGTTGGAATAACAAGGTCGTTTTTCCACAAGCTCCAGACTGGAAGTGGTGCTTTCCAGGCCCAGGGCGATGTTCTGCTGTCTGGAAATGTAAATGCCAGGACCGGTTCTGAGTGTGACAGCGCCGGGACTCTCACTCAAAACCGGTTCTCTGGACTGAGCCGGTAATCAGAGCTGGCAGGTTCTGCTGTGTGGAAAACTGAGTCTCTTCTGGATCTGTGGAGGTTTTTAGGAGCCTCTCATACACTGCAGTATTAGAGCGTTCACTGTTTGACCTGATATAATAACACCAGAACGGCTCAAATCTACAGATAAATCATAAACTCATTATGTTCTGTCCTGAATTCACTGACGGAAACCACAGCAGAAGTTTTTTTCCACATGTTGATCTTTCTTTAGTGTGTAATGTTGGTGTTTGAGCATTAAAACGTCCCTCCAGCGGGAGTTATTCTCTATATCAGAGTCAGTGTTTCTGAACTCCTGAAACGCCTCCATTGTAGTCTCGAGTTTCTTCCGGGAACGAACACGTCACAATATTCCTCATTATAATAATTAATACGCAGAATAAAGGGGCGGGGCCTGGTTGAGTTAGTAGTGTGTTGAAACTGGCGGTTATGGTAAGGGGCGGGACATTTCCCAAACACACTCGACCAATCACAACACACTGATCCAGCTGACCAATCAGAGCACAGTGTGCTTTTTAGAAGGAGGGGCTTCATAAGCTAAGTTTCCATCCACTTGTCAATCAAATTATCTGAAGTTCGGTAAAAAAAAACGCATGCGAATAAAGCTGGTGAAAGTGTGTTTCCATCCAACGGCTTTAAAGCGAATAAAAACCTGTGCGTAATGACGTCACATCCTGTTTTGCGATCAAATTGGTATATCGAATTGATTTGAGACATTTTAAGGTGTTTCCATTCATTTTCGCACTGAATCGCACAACATTCAAGCCAACATTTGCGAACAAAGTTTTGCTAGACAAAATGCAATCATTATTTATTCGGCAAATAACGTTTCCATCAGCGTTTATCGCATAAGCCGTATATCGATCAAGAGAAAATCCGATGAGACCGAACGCATTTTATTTGAGTCGATATTCATGAAATTCAATCGAATTTTACTGTTTCCATAAGGCATTTTTCATTTGATATCACTTAATTCAGATAAAAACGTGTGGATGGAAACATAGCTATAGACACTGGGAAGAGAGGAGCCGCAAACAATGGAGAATATGAGGAAAATAATCAACATTCAAGCAGGAAAACATGTTCTAGTAGAGCCTGAAAACAACATCAAGACTTTGTAAAAAGGCATATGGCCTCTTTAACGTCACAAACTATAATTTCAGCAAGACTACAGTGTTTTAGTGTTTTCAGAAAGCCTTTTAGAAACAGTGCCGTGTTTTGCCACTGTCTGTTTGTGATGTAAATTTCTAGCCATTTCGTTTTAATGCAATTTCTTTGGCTGAAGGCTTTCATTTCCCTTTCAGAGCAACACTAATGGTGTAATTACAAGCCCCACAATAAGCCGGCACATACGAAGAACTTGAACGAAAGCAGTGAAATCCCTTCAAAATAATTTTTTTATTTTTTACAAATAACAGATGTAATCTGGTGAGCAAAAACATGCTACCGAACGTGCAACACGCTGAAGTGACATGCAAGCGCAGATCTTCAAACAAAACAAAATGTCTACAAAAGATGTTTGGTAAAACTACAAAAAGACACGCTATCAAGTAATCTTTCATGAATCCGTTCCGTACGTGTACTCATCCAAAGAGATAAAAGCTTGAATTAGACGTGGAAACCAATCAAAACCACATGGCTGGGATATTTCATTAGAAGGAAGAGGAAAACACTCTCCAGTGCCTGAGAAACACGCACACCTGATACCATCAGAGCTTTTCAAAGTCCCTCGCTCAGCCGCGGATGTCTGTGATCTTGAACAGAGCGCTGATCTCTCAAAGTCACCGGAGTGAAACACAATTCAGAGGCCAATAACCCTGGGGACGAGCCTCTGGGGGGCTTTTGAGCGAGATGAACAAACCCTTTACGCTCAGTCAGATTAGCTCTGTACTAAAGCATCGTCTTAAAGGGTTAGTTCACCAAAAAATGAAAATTACTCCATGATTTACTCACCCTCAAGTCATCCTAGGTGTATATTACATTTTTCTTTCAGACGAATATAATCGGAGTTATATTAAAAAATGTCCTGGCTCTTCCAAGCCTTATAATGGCAGTCAAGTCCATAAAAGTGCATCTATCCATGATAAAAGTGCATCTTTCCAGGATAAAAGTGCATCTATCCATGATAAAAGTGCATCTTTCCAGGATAAAAGTGCATCTATCCATGATAAAAGTGCATCTATCCCTGATAAAAGTGCATCTATCATCATATAAGTGCATCTATCCATGATAAAAGTGCATCTATCCATGATAAAAGTGTATCTATCCATGATAAAACTGCATCTATCATCATATAAGTGCATCTATCCATGATAAAAGTGCATCTATCATCATAAAAGTGTATCTATCCATGATAAAAGTGCATCTATCCATGATAAAAGTGTATCTATCCATGATAAAAGTGCATCTATCATCATAAAAGTGCATCTATCCATGATAAAAGTGCATCTATCCAGGATAAAAGTGCATCTATCCATGATAAAAGTGCATCTATCCAGGATAAAAGTGCATCTATCCAGGATAAAAGTGCATCTATCCATGATAAAAGTGCATCTATCCATGATAAAAGTGCATCTATCCATGATAAAAGTGCATCTATCATCATAAGAGTGTATCTATCCATGATAAAAGTGCATCTATCATCATATAAGTGCATCTATCCATGATAAAAGTGCATCTATCCATGATAAAAGTGCATCTATCAATGATAAAAGTGCATCTATCTATGATAAAAGTGCATCTATCCATAATAAAAGTGCATCTATTTATCATAAAAGTGCTCCACACGGCTCTCCGGGGATTAATAAAGGACTTCTGAAGTGAAGTGACTTCTCACTCACAAGAAGTTTCCGGCCCCTTTTAAGCTCAGTCACTAGCTCTGTACTAAAGCATCGTCTTAAGACCTCAAAGAAGTGACAATTCGCAACAGCATTTTATTTAAACTACAACGTACTTTACGCAACCCATAAAAAAGACAAATCTTTCAACTGTTTCTCCTATAGCACTTTATAAACTATTGATGTCTGTTTTCATTTCTTTGTATGAATTTTGGTAGAGAAACATCTGAGACAAAGATGATACTGTACATATAACTAAGAATATTATTGTAATTTCACCTACAGTTCTTTGTGTACATACATTTTCTATATATGGAGAATATAATATCTCAGTTTTACTCTCCATGCAGTAAAACTAACATTTCAGAGCCAAAAAGAAAAGTCAGTTTTGCTTTTAATGTCTAGAGCGAACACAAGCTTCAGTTGTTGCGGGACTGATCGTTTTGTCTCTAGGGTGAATCTTTGCTGTTGCTCCTTATTTAAACCATGTTTGGTAGTGAAGAATATTGTTTCAAACTGAGGCTTGCCTCCCGTTATCGTTTCATCTGTTCGCTCATGAGTTATTGAGCCGGTCATGGTGTTTGTACAGAAAACATGTAATAAAAGTCGATGATAAAAGTGATCTCCTCCGGGTATGGGGGCCCTCAAGGTTCAATCCTGGGACCTTTCCTGTTTTTTTTTCAGTCAATGGGTTGTTGGGGTTACAGGAACAATCTGCCGCCCCTGGCGTCTCCCCAAGCCGTTCAGAGATTCATTTTTTCTCTGTTGTATCAAAGCCAAGCGACTCTGTTAATGCACTGAAGAGCGAAAGACTGAGAGCATGTTATTGTGTAAATCCGATCACATTCACTCAGGCCTTTTCTACACAAATGGAGGGATTTTGAAGAATGTTACAATTGCCACAACCTGTCAAAGCTCCAGAAAGGTAAATATGCCTGGCAAAATTATTTTTTTAATTAGTATTTTGGCACATTCGCCAAAGAAGCTCTGGTAATAATTCATTTACCACACCTTTCCTGGTTGTATAATGCCCTTTTCACAAGATGTAAAATAAGTCTCTGATGTCCCCAGAGTGTGTGTGTGAAGTTTTAGCTCAGAATACCCCACAGATATTTTTATATAGCATGTTAAAGTTGTCACTTTTAGAGGGTGAGCAAAAACGCACTGTTTTGTCTGTCCCTTTAAATGCAAATGAGCTGCTGCTCCTGGCACAGGGGGCGGAGCTACAACAGCTCGTGTCCTTTTACCTCACACACACACACAAACGTTTAGCCTTTTATGTTCAAACTGGAGTCAGAAAGATGGAGAGACTCGAGAAGAAGTGACAACATGTAGAAGCAACATGACATTTCTGAATGGTTAGTTGATGAATTTATGTAGTTTATGTGTAGTTATCTTCTAGTCATTGATTAGCATATTCTGTCTTGATAATCTGTAAATCGTGTGCTGGGGGCGGGGTTTATGTAAATTCTAGGGTTGGTGATGTCAGTAACCCGGGAGGAATGTCGTGTAGTTCCTACCAGCCGTTTGTTGTAGTCCTTAAAAAACTATTTCTTTAAAAGCAAATATCTTCCTTTGCTCTGAACTTTGAGCGTTGTAACTTTGCAGATGTTGTTTATCCTCGAACAGCAACATTACACACTAACTACAGTTAGAAAAGTGAAATCATATTCAACCACCCCTTTAAACTAATCAAACTAAAGACGAAAACCCGGTGTGAAAAGCCCTTTATTTGGCTTCTAAAGACTTAAAGTAGTCGATAAAGTTGATTCGTTACTTATTCATGATTTTGTGTTCCACAGAAGAACTAAAGTCGTGCAGGATTGGAATAACACGAAGGTGAGTACACTTCCACTTTTTGAACTGTTCCTTTAAAGCGTGTTCATTTACAGTGAGCTGAATTGATTTGATCCTGCAGTAAAGTCAGCAGGGGTCAACATCCTTTCATTTAGTTTCTACATCGAACCCTTGTGTTTTATCTTTTCATTATCACCTTTTCCAGGTGAAATACTAAGTTGCTTCGGTCGAACCGTCACACGTCTCTCTCTGCCCGTAATGAGCGGAGTGGTGGTATAATAGATGGAGAGAGAAATAGAAAGAGATGAATCGCTAGCAGATAGATAATTGGAAAGAGGCGCATCAGAAGGCTTGTGTAATTAGAACGGAGGAGTGTGTGAGGAATCTAAATGTTTCTGTGTTTGTGTCTCAGGAGGGTCTGCCGTCCTGTCGAGCCACTCAAACACACAAGTCCATCTGTTCTCCACTGGTTCACCTGCACCGAGACACGACAACAGCTGTTCGTTTGTATGGTTCTGAGTGTATTGATCATATCTCATCATAAATCATCTCGTGCATCAAGCTCGATTCTTAGCATCTTTGCAGCTTTCGTGCCATTAATATAAAGTAGAGATGCACGGATTGATCGGCTGGTGACCGGAATTGGCCGATTTTCACGTGATCACATATGCCGATTTTATGCCGGTCAAATGCACTCGGGCGCCGCATGATTAACCTTTTGAGCGGTACGGTGACTACAGTCTCATATATGGGATTTTTATGTCTGTGCCCCTGAGTACGGTGCCACATATGGGGCGCTATCGTGCACCCAGCGCAATTGACTTTGTAGACCGAAGCATGCATCATTCCTATTTTGCACCCGCGCACAGCGGACTTTTCCCTCCACAGACGCACGTCGGTAAATTAGGGAATGAACTTGCGCTCGGGGGGGCGGTTCAGTGAAAAGAGGAGTGTGTTCCGGCGCAAACGTTCCCTGGTGATATTTTGCAGTTTTAAAAAACAATTCCGCCACTGACCAGGAGAAACCGAGTCTAAAGACAGCGGCGCCGCGCGTTAGTCATATGCTATTTTAAGGGCGCGTGCTTGGCCATTATGTAGTGTGTGCACAACACACACACTTTGATTCTCTAATCTAAACAGACGCAGCAGTTTTCATTTTTGCAAATCATACATTATTACAAGGAAAAATATTAACACACGAGGGAAATCATTGTTGTGTCCGTGAAGATGTGAAAAAATAGCCATATATCTAGATTACACATTTACCCAAATTATTATACGCCTGTTTAACCGAAGCTAATTTGTGTGTGTTTCTCCATCATCCCCAATGTCACTTCTCTGTGTTTTACGGCCCTGACGAGAACGTCGGTCTCCTCGGCTGTGAACCGCTCCTGGCGTGCGCCGGCAAACCCGCCGTTATAATAGCAATCCGCCGTGGAACAAGCGCGCCGGCTCTTAAAGGGAATGTCAGAGGTCGCTCTTGATTGGTTTATTTCACGTTACGCCCAAACCACACCTATGAGTAATGAAGACTTCAGACCAACACATTTTAGATTTGCATCGGGCGCAAGAGTCGTTTTTCCCGCCGGTATAATAGCAACAGCGCCCGGGATCCGCCCACAAAGTTACTTGCGTTTCGCGTTTGATACTTGCGTTTCAGAGCGTTACAATAGGGCCCTTGGGGTTTAGCATGTTCAGTGACGGCGCATCACTGCCAGATTAAAACTGTGCTTTCGAACGTTGGCTGGCGCTGAGCCAGAGTCGGTCGGACGCGTACAGTGCTGTCATATATCACAACTATGCAGTGTTTTCAACCGCATAATGTTTATTTTAGGTTTCAGACATTTTGCTTCAGTAGGTAACTTTTGGAAAAACATTTTTTTTACATATTTGTTAAAACTTTCATTATGTCCTGACAGTAGAATATGAGACTCTGGCTCCTCCCAGTGGTCCTATTGCCATTTGCAGAAATGCACCGCTCCCGGTCAGAAACAACCAATCAGAGCCAGGAGGAATGTCTTAGCAGTGTCAATCAAGCTCGTGTACGCTCTGATCACACCCCTCTCTTGCACAGCGCGTACCGTCGTTCAAAATCAAGATTGCCGGTGTGCCGCAGCTGTGCTAATGGCGGACAAAAAACCACAACTGCCAATTTCTCGAGTGGCACCTACTCATACAACAAAGACGGGTAAACGAAAAAAGACCGATGACGATAAACAAGCGAAAAAGAAAGAATTAGACAGAGCCGAAATAAAACGAGGGTAAACATCGGAGCGGCTTTTCAGAGGTGGAGGGAGCTAACGTTACGTGTCATAGTATTGAAACTTTCTGTTGACCAATCAACATTTTTTTACCGTTCACAATCGTTTTTTTAAAGTTCATCTACTGTGGTGGCTTAGATCTCTCTATTCCCACAACCAGAAAGTTTAGTGAATGTTTTAAGAGCATGTATTTGTAATCTGTCCTCAGTGCTTCAGTCTATCACACGGC
>JARPMJ010005099.1:32500-40000 GCA_033366665.1 Phoxinus dragarum
CTCCTTTAAATGAACATTTACAGATTGGACAAAAGCGGATGTGTGTGGAACTATCATCTCTACGCATTAAGCCTTACAGTGCAAATGTAACGGGAGCGAGAGCTCACCACTGCTCTGCTATTTCACTGATGCACAGTAACCTCCAGGCCTCACACACACACACACACACACACACTGTCCTGTCAGATCAGCTCGTTTCTGACAGCGTTTTGTGCCTCTGGAGTTCTGCACAGAGAATATCAGATGTGAAATGTAGAAAAATCCCTCAAACGCGCCGTGTCGCACAAGCGGAGAGATCACCAGAGTGTGTCAACAGACTGACTGCTCACACACACACACACACACTCGCCAACTCAGCGTGTGCCATTTAAGACAGACGCCCGTGGGGGAGAGGAGTGTGTGTCCCCGCTCTGAATGTCATGAAGTAGCCTGTGTGTGTGTGTGTGTGTGTGTGTGTGTGTGTGTGTGTGTGTGTGTGTGTGTGTGTGTGTGTGTGTGTGTGTGTGTGTGTGTGTGTGTGTGTGTGTGTTTTGCCTCTGTTGGTTCTGGGGTCACGCTCGTGGGAAAATAACTGTATAATTTTGCTCCTTTACTGTCAGATTGAATCACACACACACTCATTTTTGTTTCACTATATTAGTAAGGACATCATGATATTTTCAATGCTCTAGTTTGGCCCTCACAAGTACACACACTCACTCACTCTCACACACTCACTCACTCTCAGTCACACACACACACACCCACTGTCACACAAACTCAGACTCACACACACACACACACACTGTCACACAAACTCACTCACACACACAAACTCAGACTCACACACACACTAACTCGCGCGCACACACACACACACACACTTAATCGCACACACACTTACTCGCACACACACTTACTCGCGCACACACACACACACACACACTCTTTATTATCTCAGTAATTATTCCAAGACTGAAATGAGATTAAATGGAGCGCAACTGGATAAAATTGCTTGAAGTAACTAAAATGAAAATGAAAACAGAAAATAAAAAAAATCGTAATATTAATCAAATCCATAGTAGTGTCTGAATGACTCGAAAAAACACCGCTCTCAAACACACAGTATCTCAAACACAGGTTTGGACACCCATCATCAGACTCTCAATATGAGCTCAAACATTTCTCATCAAATGATCCGAGTTGCTCCACGTTCACTCGTACAGCTACTGACTCTTTTTATTCCTCCTCAGGAGAAACGTATGAAACAAAGTAGATGAAGTGAACGGCGTTACGTCTCCTGAGCTGCGAACAGTAACTCTCTCTCCTCTGGGCTCCAGGAAACAGTAAGCACACATTTGCATATTTTTTACATTCGTCTCCCTTTGTGGAACAAATGACGGAGGTTTTGCAAAACCTGCTGTGAAGATGATGAGATGCAGGAGAGAGTGTGAGAGATCATTAGAGGAATAGATCAGCCAAAAATCAGAGTCACAATTTCATCTGAAGGAAGAAAAGAAAAAAAGCACCTGGTACTGTGTGTTCTGCTAAATATCTCCATTTGTGTTTCACTGAAGATCATACAGGATGAGAACATTATGAGAGGATTTTCAGTTTTGGGTGATTCTCAGATAAAACCCACAGCCAATCAGAACAGAGTGGGCGGAGTCTCGCGGCGAGTGCGCAGCCAATCAGAACAGCGTGTGGGAGCGGAGTCTCGCGGCAAGTGCACTGCCAATCAGAACAGAGTGGGCGGAGTCTCGCGGCGAGTGCACTGCCAATCAGAACAGTGTGTGGGCGGAGTCTCGCGGCGACTGCACAGCCATTCAGAACAGTGTGTGTGGGCGGAGTCTCGCGGTGAGTTCACAGCCATTCAGAACAGTGTATGTGCGGAGTCTCACGCAACTGCACAGCCAATCAGAATAGTGTGTGGGCGGAGTCTCACGCAACTGCACAGCCAATCAGAACAGTGTGTGGGCGGAGTCTCGCGGCGACTGCACAGCCATTTAGAACAGTGTATGGGCGGAGTCTCACGCAACTGCACAGCCAATCAGAACAGTGTGTGTGGGCGGAGTCTCGCGGTGAGTTCACAGCCATTCAGAACAGTGTGTGTGGGCGGAGTCCTCGCTGCGAGTGCACAGTCAATCAGAACAGTGTGTGTGGGCGGAGTCTCACGGCGAGTGCACAGCCAATCAGAACAGTGTGTGTGGGCGGAGTCTCGCGGCAAGTGCACAGCCAATTAAAACAGTGTGTGTGGGCGGAGTCTCGCGGCGAGTGCACAGTCAATCAGAACAGCGTGTGGGCGGAGTCTCGCGGCGAGTGCACAGCCAATCAGAACAGCATGTGGGCGGAGTCTCGCGGAAAGTTCACAGCCAATCAGAACAGCATGTGGGCGGAGTCTCACGGCAAGTGCACAGCCAATCAGAACAGCGTGTGGGCGGAGTCCACAAATAAGTCGCAAAAAAATCGTAAAGATTTATTTAGTCCACGTTATAAAACAAGAAACTCTGCTTCTAACCACAGATCCGGTCTTTGCCGAAACTATCGTTCCAACGAAGATCCACAAACAGCATCGCAGAGTTGTGTGTTTGGAGTGATGGTTTCGGGAAACACAGACTCGTTGAACTGCTGATAACGACAGAACTTGCGACCATAGTTGACTAACGATGCTTTTGACCATAAAATCATCATTAAATCAAAAACAACAATTGATTTTTAATGCTATATATTTATCCATGCACATCATTATTTCACAATCTTTAATCAAAAACATGAATGCAATGACAGCTCTTCTCTGATGCCGCGTGCACCGCTTTGAGATCACAGCAATTAGCAAACAACAACAATCAATCAATTCCCAATGGACAAAATCAAGTCCAATAGGGAAGAAAAAACTGTAGCAATTTCCTATTCATGCCAAATTTGTCTCCAAACTGTAGTTCAGTAAACACACACACACACACGCATGCTCTCGCTTCCAACACACTCCTGACGAGGTCCTGCAGAAATCATGAGATGACTTTAAACCCACCAGATGTTCAGATCAGACGCTCATGACTTTCTTCCTCTTTTCTCGTTCTCTCTCCCAGGTCCCGCTGTTGTGTTTAGAGTCTGATAAACAACTAGCGCTGCACATAAATACCTCAGTACCCAAGACCCCCGATGTTATTGACCCGCTGCACTGTGTGTGTGTGTGTGAGAGAGAGAGCAGCCCGATCTCATCCCAAGGCATATACTGACGCTTTTGACATATCGTCTACATCCAACGCACATGGCACCCTTTAGCGTCAATATGAGACGCAGATAGATATGGGGCAGAAGGCGCCTCCTAGTGGTCTAACCCTAACCCTACCCCAGACCTAGACCCATCCATAACCGAACAAAGATCTGTGCGTCTCATATTGACGCTAAAGGGTGCTATGTGCGTTGGATGTAGACGAAATGTCAAACCTGTCAGTATATGACGCCCTAGGATGAGAATGCGTTGGAGAGAGAGAGAGAGAGAGTGTGTGTGTGTGAGAGAGAGAGAGAGAGAGTGTGTGTGTGTGTGTGTGTGTGTGAGAGAGAGAGAGAGAGTGTGTGTGTGTGTGTGTGTGTGAGAGAGAGAGTGTGTGTGTGTGTGAGAGAGAGAGAGAGAGAGAGTGTGTGTGTGTGTGTGAGGGGTAGGTTTAGGGGTTGGGTTAGTGTATGTGTGTGTGTGTCGGTGTGTGATGGGTAGGTTTAGGGGTTGGGTTAGTGTATGTGTGTGTGTGTCGGTGTGTGATGGGTAGGTTTAGGGGTTGGGTTAGTGTGTGTGTGTGTGATGGGTCGGGTTAGTGTGTGTGTGTGTGTGTCTAGCAGGAGATGCTGCCAGTCAGTCTGACATGGTCCTGTTAGCCCTTCTAAATGATTGCAACTGCAACTCCATCAACATTATTCACCTAAACACCCTCATGGTGTCATTAAACACCACAACAACACTCACATAAACACTGTGTACATTAAACTCTGAATGGCTTACACACACACACACACACACACAGGTCAGTGTTAATGAAGTGTACATCAACAGCTCAGACTTTGACGGCCTGATTTAGACAATGCAAAAGCACCGCAGTAAAAAGGCCACACTGATGTGTGTATTATGTGGTGATGTGTGTGTTGATGTGAACACAGTAGAGACTTTTAAAATAGACGTATAAAATGAAAAGGTGTATAATGACGCGCAGGTCCGGCCCTTCAGCGAGACTTTAACAGCATCTACCGGGAACGGGTTGATGAACACAATATCCCTTCATCTTTACATATTTAATATTAATATTGTATTAATTAAATTAAAATATATATATACATCGCATGTGTGTGTGTTTGTGTGTGTTAGTGTGCGTGAGTGAGTGTGTGTGTGTGTGTGTGTGCGCGCGTGCGCGCGCGGTTGAGTGAGTGAGTGAGCGAGAGTGAATGTGTGTGTGTGTGTGTGAGAGAGAGAGAGAGAGTGTGTGTGTGTGTGTGTGTGTGTTAGTGTGCGTGAGTGAGTGTGTGTGTGTGTGCGCGAGTGAGTGAGCGAGAGTGAGTGTGTGTGCGCGAGTGAGTGAGCGAGAGTGTGTGTGTGTGTGCGCTAGTTTGTGAGCGAGAGTGTGTGTGTGTGTGTGCGCGCGAGTGAGTGAGCGAGAGTGAGTGTGTGTGTGTGTGTGTGCGCTAGTGAGTGAGCGAGAGTGTGTGTGTGTGTGTGTGTATGTATGTTTGTGTGTGTGTGTGTGAGACGACACGCGTTGACTGGTCGGAAAGCAGTGTGTAGTCCGACATGTTTCTTGTCCACGACACGACAAGATTTTTTGAGTCAAAATCGTGTAATCTGAACCAGGCATTAGTGTTACATCTGTGTCAGGTGACCTCAGGGGGCGGGGCATTCTCATTCCACAGAGCGTTTGATTGGGCGAAAAGAAAACTGCAGACAACATGAGTCATCGATATTACCGGCCAGTTTTCCAGGACGAGAGAAAACTTGTTTGTACATTTAAATGCTGGAAGTAAATTAAGAAGACAACTTTAGCAGGACAGCGGCGTGTAGACGAGCTCAGAGACTCATGGACTAAAGGTCACAAACCTCACATTCTGATTTAATGTGCCCTTTAAGAGCGTTAGTGAGACTACACACTGAAATTGTTTTGTTAAATTAAAAGAAAAACGAAATGTGAGAGAATTAGGATGCACTTCGCCATGAATTATAATAATTTGTATTTCTTGTAAAAATCTATTTTATGGTAAAAGTATATTGCTGTGAAATGAAATAGGCTTTATGATGAAGGACACGTGAACTAACGGAGAAGGTGTTTACGGCAGTACGAACTGACGCCGATATCTATGGACTTTTAAGGTAAGCAATTTTATTCAATTTAAATATTAAAATGCTGGTGAGAATAAGAAGAGGAATATCTGCATATGCGATGGACAGGTATCTAGAGGAAAATGGCTCAATATTTAATGAAGTTCATACAAAAGACCTGAACTGGAAGCAATGCAACCTTTTTTTTTACAGAATATGGAAGTTTGTTGTGCATCATTTATTCATTTTTGTATGTATAAAAACTAGGGCTGTCAAAATTAACTGTTGAAATAATGAATGCCGCATCCGATTTTTATCCTGGCATCCGTTATGCATACAATATATGATCACGCTATCATCCATTCAAGTGCTTTAAAACCATAATTCCCGTTAAGTATCCTCTTAAGTAGAGACTTTAATTAGTTAAAAAGTGTTAAATGAACGTAAAGAGTTGAGAGAAAATAGCGTGAGATGCGTGTCAGGTCTTAAAGTGACAGGAGCCTAATAAACCTGTCAATCATTAATGTTAATCAAACAACAGAAATCACTCGCTGCTCATGACTGAATAACTTTTGTAGCTTTAATAAAGATTCATCCATATTCAATGTATCAGTTATGCATTGAAAACTGAAGTGTTTGATAACTTTATTGATTTTTTTGCACCTCTTAGACCAACCTGGACATCCTAAAGCACTATTTACAAGGTTACAGGTCAAAAACAAGGAAAACAATAATTTTTGTTTGTGCATTTTAGCAAGACGCGTAAAAATGAACTGGTCTGACTGGGCCAATATATTAAAGGCACAGCTAAATGTGACATTTATTACAATGGGTTTATGTGAAGATTGTTTTTAAGTTCACTTAAATTAAAAGTTTTACATTTTCAAACGCCTATTAAATGTAAAAAAAAAAAAAAAGTATTGGTTTCAGTGATACTGGCCTTCATTAAATCAAATATTTAAAATATGCTGTTTTTATGTTGTTTTCTACATATTTTTAGCCAAAAGTATTACAAAATCGATTGACAGCACTAATAAAACCTTTTAACTGTATGGTACATTGAAATGATATAGAAACGTAAACAACATTTGACCAATTAACAGTTTATTGTTATGATTTTTAGCGATTTGATGTGAAAGTATGACAATATCGATTGACAGCACAAATACAACCCTTTTTACTGTATGCTACATTGAAATGGTGCATAAATGACATTTGACCAATTAACAGTTTGTATTGTAGCAATTAAAAAATAATTACAAAAATCTTGTCAACGTTTGCGCGTCCCGGGAAATTCAATGCGCGCTCCCGTCTGCATGTAACGCGCACTCAAAACGCCAAAAGACGTCTAAACAGCATCTCACGAAACCTATCCACTGTCAGTGAATCCTTGAGTAAAGTGCGCACGAGCCGATATTTCCAGTCGAGAGCTTTTGAAATTCCTATTTCTCGTCATTTTTCCTCATTTCACGCACTTATAAACGAATCCAACCAAACGCGCGCGCAATCCATCAGTGCCAAATCCACTGATAATCAGTGCTGCTCGTGTCCTCATGTACAGAAATCATTTTATGAGCACGATTGGAATCAATAGCCTACCTAAGTTATGATGAGCAGTCAATCTCTACTTTTCCATCTGTGAAGTATTTGCTAATCCTAAAGGTTAAAAACAGCAGGTTTGAGCCCGTGTCACGTGACGCGCTTTGATGATCGATGAGAACAGCAATCTGATCAATCCCACGCGCGGGTTCTGATCCATAAAGAGAGCAACAGAGGAAATAAATCAGTTTCATCGGGGATTTTACTTGAAAACAACCAGCACATGTCATTAAACTCCATTGATTAATAACAGTTCATATCCTTACCCAAACATTAGTGCCTGATAAAGGGGCGTTATTAGCTCATTTTAATGTCTTTATTACTTCAGACTCTAATCAAACTTCAACTAAACAGTCTGATAATACTCTGAACTGTATTTGGAGAATTAAAGCAAACTATTAAACGCGCATTGGATAAATCCTCCTCCCAGCACCCATTGCGCACAGAGATTTGCACATTTCTGTTTAGTTGGAGACACATATATGAGTTTGATCGAGTTGTTTTTGTTAGAGGTGATATATCACTTATACAACCGTGACCAAGAGAGCAAATCCCGTCCATCAAATCAGAACGAGAATCAGTTAATTCATACACACTTTCGCGTCATGAAACATAGCCTA
>JARPMJ010005099.1:60000-66900 GCA_033366665.1 Phoxinus dragarum
CAACATTTTACACATCTTTGCGGAGCTGCATCTAATCTATAGTATAAATGAGATTAATTAAATATATTTAACCCGATTCCTGTCACATCATCGGTTTCGCCCTTTTCCGTATGAATATGAACTGCAAACGAGTGATTTCTCCAAGTTATGAAGCGTTAATGATAATTACATTTCGCCATAAACTGCAAATTACTTTTATATTGAATTTCCCTTCTAGGATTTTCTGAGACGGGAAATAAGCGGATATTGTGAAGATACAGATTTACTAAAGCAAAATGATTTTTTTTTTTTTCTGATTTAATATTTTATTTAATAAAAAAAAGTTTGTTTTTAGTAAAACAGCATTTTTTTTATATTTGTATTTTGTAAGGACTGATCAAAAGTGACAGAAAATAGATTATAGATAGATTTTTTTATGTAAAGACATACAAAAGATTCAAATCAAACTTTCTATTCTTCAAAGAAATAAAATTGCATCAGTTTCCACAAAAATATGTTGTTGTTTTTTTAAATATGAAACTTTTCAACATTGATAATAATTATAAATGTGTCTCGAGCATCAGATCATCATATTATAATGATTTCTGAAGGATCATGTGACACTGAAGACTGGAGTAATGATGCTGAAAATTCAGCTTTTAATCACAGGAATAAATTACATTTTAATATATATTCACATAAAAAATTGTTATTTTAAATTATAATAATATTTCACAATTTTTACTGTATTTTTTATCAAATAAACGCAGAATTGGTGATCAGAAGACTCTTAAACTAACAATGCATGTCTACTATGTGTGTGTGTGTGTGTGTATGTGTGTGTGTGTGTGTGTGTGTGTGTGTGTGTGTGTGTGTGAGACACTTGTCTTTCTCTCTGTGTTTCCATTTAAAGCCCGTCCTCTGTATCACCTCACACTTCCTCAAACACACACTCCTACACACACTCTCGGGTAGAATAGTCCAGATAGCGGAGCAGGGTCTTATCAGACAGAGATGAGTGTTAATGGACTGAAGGTCAGTGAAGTTATGAGACACACACACACACAATGCCATGCTGAAGTTTAAGAGTCCTTCAGCAGTGAACACACACACACACACACACTGCGGTGATAATATAAACTCCCTCCTTCATCCTTTCTGCTTTATTATTTTACAGTCACATTCTTATCACTGGGACTCACACACACTGCATGCGTACTACACACTACTGTCACGGGTATGGTGCGGATGAAGACAGGCAGAGGCACAATAGTTCCAATTCAAGCATTTACTACAACAAACTCACAAAACTGGTACAGGCAGACGGGTAACACACTCAACACACAGTAACATATACATTGACCGACAACTGAAAGGTGAAAGACAGGAACTTAAATACACAGAGGATGACGAGGGTACAACAGGTGATGACAATGAAGGATGATTAACTGATTAACTAGACAGGTGATGAAAATGAACTAATGATGATGAAAACAAACAGAAAGTCCATGATAAACGTGACATAACGCCCCCCTTCAACAAGGCGCGACCTCGCGCCGTAGAACAACAAAGGGGTGGGGGGGTGGGCGCCTGGAGGCTGATGAAGGGGTGGCCGATCTGGAGCAGGAAGCCTCCAGGGCGGAGCAGGCCTTTCTGGCGGCCAGGGCGGAGCAGGACGTGCAGGCGGCCAGGGCGGAGCAGGACGTGCAGGCGGCCAGGGCGGAGCAGGACGTGCAGGCGGCCAGGGCGGAGCAGGACGTGCAGGCGGCCATGGCGGTGTGGACCCTTCGGGCGACCATGGCGGTGTGGACCCTTCGGGCGGCCATGGCGGTGTGGACCCTTCGGGCGGCCATGGCGGTGTGGACCCTTCGGGCGGCCATGGCGGTGTGGACCCTTCGGGCGGCCACGGGAACCGTGTCGGAAGGGCCTCCACGATCCCCTCAGAGGACTTATTGCCCCCCCCCCAAAATTTTCTTGGGGAGGTCAGCACTGGAAAGGACCAGCGGCAAAGACGGGTCTGGACTGGACGGGACCAGCGGCGAAGAGGGCTCTGAGCTGACCGGGGCCAGCGGCGAAGGCGGACCTGGGCTGGATGGGACCAGCGGCGAAGGCGGTCCTGGGCTGGATGGGACCAGCGGCGAAGGCTCTGGGCTGGACGGGACCAGCGGCGAAGGCTCTGGGCTGGACGGGACCAGCGGCGAAGGCTCTGGGCTGGACGGGACCAGCGGCGAAGGCTCTGGGCTGGACGGGACCAGCGGCGAAGGCTCTGGGCTGGACGGGACCAGCGGCGAAGGCTCTGGGCTGGACGGGACCAGCGGCGAAGGCTCTGGGCTGGACGGGACCAGCGGCGAAGGCTCTGGGCTGGACGGGACCAGCGGCGAAGGCTCTGGGCTGGACGGGACCAGCGGCGAAGGCTCTGGGCTGGACGGGACCAGCGGCGAAGGCTCTGGGCTGGACGGGACCAGCGGCGAAGGCTCTGGGCTGGACGGGACCAGCGGCGAAGGCTCTGGGCTGGACGGGACCAGCGGTGCAGGAAGCTCTGGGCTGGACGGGACCAGCGGTGCAGGAAGCTCTGGGCTGGACGGGACCAGCGGTGCAGGAAGCTCTGGGCTGGACGGGACCAGCGGTGCAGGAAGCTCTGGGCTGGACGGGACCAGCGGTGCAGGAAGCTCTGGGCTGGACGGGACCAGCGGTGCAGGAAGCTCTGGGCTGGACGGGACCAGCGGTGCAGGAAGCTCTGGGCTGGACGGGACCAGCGGTGCAGGAAGCTCTGGGCTGGACGGGACCAGCGGTGCAGGAAGCTCTGGGCTGGACGGGACCAGCGGTGCAGGAAGCTCTGGGCTGGACGGGACCAGCGGTGCAGGAAGCTCTGGGCTGGACGGGACCAGCGGTGCAGGAAGCTCTGGGCTGGACGGGACCAGCGGTGCAGGAAGCTCTGGGCTGGACGGGACCAGCGGTGCAGGAAGTTCTGGGCTGGACGGGACCAGCGGTGCAGGAAGCTCTGGGCTGGACGGGACCAGCGGTGCAGGAAGCTCTGGGCTGGACGGGACCAGCGGTGCAGGAAGCTCTGGGCTGGACGGGACCAGCGGTGCAGGAAGCTCTGGGCTGGACGGGACCAGCGGTGCAGGAAGCTCTGGGCTGGACGGGACCAGCGGTGCAGGAAGCTCTGGGCTGGACGGGACCAGCGGTGCAGGAAGCTCTGGGCTGGACGGGACCAGCGGTGCAGGAAGCTCTGGGCTGGACGGGACCAGCGGTGCAGGAAGCTCTGGGCTGGACGGGACCAGCGGTGCAGGAAGCTCTGGAACGTCGTGATGATCAGGCTGAGGAACGGCGTACTGTGGGATGAAGCTCTCCAGACAAATTGAGAGCGCCTCTCTCCAGTCCAGACCGGAGAGATCTGGGAGCTCTCTCGGATCAACGACGTTAGCCCCTATACAATAACAGGCCTTGAGCGTTTCATCATTCAAGGTGCTGGTGATGGCGAGAAGAAAAAACTGCGCTGTATATTCAAACAGATCGCGGCTACCCCGAGCCACTGCCGCAATCTGTCCAGCGAGTTCCCAACTCATCTTATGGTCCATTCTTCCTCCTTTCCTTTTTGGGTCGGTCAATCTGTCACGGGTATGGTGCGGATGAAGACAGGCAGAGGCACAATAGTTCCAATTCAAGCATTTACTACAACAAACTCACAAAACTGGTACAGGCAGACGGGTAACACACTCAACACACAGTAACATATACATTGACCGACAACTGAAAGGTGAAAGACAGGAACTTAAATACACAGAGGATGACGAGGGTACAACAGGTGATGACAATGAAGGATGATTAACTGATTAACTAGACAGGTGATGAAAATGAACTAATGATGATGAAAACAAACAGAAAGTCCATGATAAACGTGACAACTACATTACACACACTAATATATCGACTGCATTTTATTTGCTGTATTCTCATATTTTCTGCAATTTATTTACTTTGTTATATTTTCTGCACTTTATTTACTCTCTACCTTTATTTTCTGCATTTTATTCAATATTTTCTGCTCTTTATTTGCTTTATTCTCATATTTTCTGCTCTTTATTTGCTGTATTCTCATATTTTTTTTCACTTTATTTACTTTATTCTCATATTTTCTGCTCTTTATTTGCTTTATTCTCATATTTTTTTCACTTTATTTACTTTATTCTCATATTTTCTGCTCTTTATTTACTTTATTCTCATATTTTCTGCTCTTATTTGCTTTATTCTCATACTATCTTTACTTTATTTGCTGTATTCTCATATTTTCTGCATTGTATTGACCATAATCTCATATTTTCTGCATTGTATTGACCATAATCTCATATTTCCTGCATTGTATTGACCATAATCTCATATTTTCTGCATTTTATTGACCATAATCTCATATTTCCTGCATTGTATTGACCATAATCTCATATTTTCCTGCATTTTATTGACCATAATCTCATATTTTCTGTCTTTTCTCTCTGATATCTCGAGATGTTCTGCCTCCTCGTGTTCAGATTCTCAGTCGTGTCTCGTCTCGTTCTGTATTTGTCTGCGATGATTTATTCTCCACTTCCACTCGCAGGACTCGCGCTGCAGCTGTATGTACACGTAGATGAATTACCCAACATTTCTAAACCCAAATGAAATTAAATGATGTATCAAATGTCGAGTGTTTCACGGTCTGTGTGTCTGTGCCCGGCGGCTCATTTCTCTTTCCCTCAGTTCCACGTGCAGAGAATAAATCCAGTTCTCTCCCTTTCACACACACACACAACAGTGTTTCTGTCATTCCCCAGAGCCAAACTACTGTAATAACACGTGTGTGTGCGTGTGCGTGTGTGTGTGCGTGTGTGTGTGTGTGTCTGTGTGTGTGTGTGTGTGTGTGTGTGTGTGTGTGTGTGTGTGTGAGAGAGAGAGAGATACACTGTGCCTGATATCGTGTGTTTGTGTTTTCAGCAGAAATGGTGACGGCAGAAAGTAAGCAGATTCGGAGGCAGAGATAAACACACATCATGGACGGCAGCGCAGGAGTGTGAACACAGTCAGACGGTCTTCAGAGTCACGTTAGCACCATATAACACACACTATTGAAGTCCAGTGTGCACTTTATTCACTGTATTCTCATTTTCTATACTTTATTTACTATATTCTTATACTTTCTCCAAATTAAAATTAATATTAATTGCCAATGGGTTTAGAAAAATTCTATTTTTCTCCTTTTGAATAAAATTTTTTGGACCCATTGCCCGATATTTCTTCGTTTTGAGCGTAAAGTCACTTAATTTTTATAAATAAGACAAAACTAAACAATGTATCTTGATTTAAGAATTATTAGATATTTGTGCTGGAAAACAAGACAAAAATACTGAGGAAGAACACTTTTTTTTGCAGTGTATTTGATGCATATATTTAATTGAGTACCAAAAACCAAATAGTTTTGTTCTGAGTCAGTTTTCCTCATCGTGTAACTCGGTTTAGTTCAGAGAGAGTGCGCCGCTAACTGTGTTTCTTTAGACGCCTGTAATTGATCACCTCTAATCAGGGATCCTGATTAATTACCAATTAGGCAAACCATGATTGTTTATATTGTGTGTCATTCAAACAGAGCACCAGTTAAATACACACACACACACTGGAGAAACAGAGACCGCCGTCGTCTCACGTGCTGTAGCTCGGCTAGTGCGGCGCATATATATGCTAAAGTGGTGGTTTTTGGGTGTTAGGCCTTATTTTGCTTGTATTTACGCCTGTTTCACTGTCCCTGCTGCGGCTCCTCTCTTCCCAGTCTGCCAGTATCGCTCTGGGTTGTGTTTTTCGTATAACACTTCACTACCATAGTACGCTGCATCAGTGAAGAAATCAACTAGCGAGTCACGACTTTTTCCCGAAACCGTATTGCCGCAAATTTGTAGTTGAACTGCTGATAACGACGGAATTTGCAACCATATTTGGGTAACGATGCTTTCGGGAAACACACCCGTGTTTACTTCCTGTCTCTATGAAGCCCCTCCTTTTGAAAAGCACACTGTGCTCTGATTGTCCGGCTGGATAAGTGTGTTGTGATTGGTCGAGCGCTTCGAGTGTGTTTGGGAAATGTCCCGCCCCTTACCATAACCCGCCAGTTTCAACCATAGACTGTAAAAAAATATGTTCGTAGTGTGTGTGACGTCAGCTGTAGTGTTTCTGAAGAGCGTTTTTGAAGCCCAAAGTGGGCGGAGCCGGCCGTCGCCATCTTGGGAGCGTCACTCCCCGGATAAACGACAATGGGCAAAAAGACGAGATTAGCTGAGGTGACGTGACGCTAACAGACGGCTAGTAGTGAAATCAGCAGCAATCCACCTGTCACTCAAGTGGCCACGCCCTTAATTATGCAGAACTTCAAGGCTTAAAGGGTTAGTTCACCCAAAAATGAAAATAATGTCATTAATGACTCACCCTCATGTCGTTCTAAGCCCGTAAGACCTCCGTTCATCTTCGGAACACAGTTTAAGATATTTTAGATTTAGTCCGAGAGATTTCTGTCCCTCCATTGAAGCTGTATATACAGTATACTGTCCGTGTCTCTCCCGGGTCTGTTGTGAATCTGCTTTCAGGACTCCGCAGTGACGCTGCTGACGTAAGACGCTGATGACGTGTCATCTGGTGCGCCCGAGCTTCGTTTACAGTCTGAGGGAGACGCACGCTATATTCAAGCTATTCTACATTGTTTGCGTGGATATCATTTTTTTAATGGTGCGTAAATGTGCATGTTGCGGATGAGACACTTTTACAGCGTGCGTTTCCCTCAGTCTATAAATGAAGCTCGGGCGCACCAGATAACACGTCATCAGCGTCTTACGCCATCAGCGTAACTGTGAAGGATTGACAACAGACCCGGGCGGGAATACAATGCTGAATAAAGTCTTA
>JARPMJ010005100.1:0-35000 GCA_033366665.1 Phoxinus dragarum
GTTAATAGCACATGTGTCTCATCTGGGTTGTCTGTTAACTTCGAAAGTAATCGAGAGGCTTCATAATAGATGGCTTTAATCAGTACTGACTTTCCAACACCTCCTGGACCAGATATGAACACATGAAATGGATCTGGGTTTTTCACCTTGCACTTTTGCTAAACACCATTGCCGCACTTTGTAAAAGATTTGTGACTGCTTTTCGTTCAAAGACCGCAGTAAATCCATGGCATCTTGCTTTGTCATCGCTGATGGATTGTTTTCTATCTTGGAAGTACCCACATTTGGTAATAGATCAGGTATGATATCATCACCTTCTTCTGTTTCTATTTGGTCTTTCTTACTCTCCAGACATTCGAGACGTTCAAGTTCTGCTTCTGGACAGATTTGGGCCCAAGCATCTTCCATTGGTCCATGTTGTTCTAAATCATCTTGAGCTCTTTGTATTGTGTCTGCTTCTTTTTCAAATTTTCCCATGTTAGTGTCCACTATAATTTTTACTGACTCAAGCTCATCATTAAACATTTTTACAAATCCAGTCTCATAAAAATCCTTATGTGTAGTGAAATTTGTTGGTTTCAATTGATCTCGCACAAAATGAGGCAAAAATAATTCTAAAATACTTTGATGATAATTTTCTGAATTTTTAGTGGGTGAAAAACGAGCATATCGCACAATGGCAGAGTCTGTACGAGTTCTTTTTCTCACAAATCCCATGTCATTTTCCAGTCTTACTCGGTCTGAACATTTTTCAGAAGCAGTCAAAACTCTGTAGTCTGATGCAAAGGTTGCTAAACACATTCTACTGAATTCATCTGTATGTGGACGGGCTCTGTATCTGTCTGAGATGCTTTTCATCCATATGCCATCACCGACATCTTCTCCACATTCAGCTTTTCTTTGTATGGTGTTTAAGGGTAAACTCATTCTTATTTGATTAGTACCAGTTGGAATAAACACCACTTTCCTTGATCCTTCTTTTAGTTTCATGTTAGTTAGTCGATACACACTCTCTTGAGCTGAGACCTCTCGATTGTGTAAAAACACACTTCCTAGTTTTCTTAAAGCCTGTTTAGCATCCATATTACCTTGATTGTGTGCTTCTTTTTGAGCATTAGCCAGCAGCAATCCCATTTCTCTCTCTGCTTTAGAAATATACGAAATGATATATACTATACATGAGTAAGCGTCAACAACAAACTGTATATCCATGTTTGCATTCCAGCATCGTAAAAGATCTGGGTTATATTGATTCACCCATACATCATTTGGCTTTCTCTTCAACACAACACTTGTTTTTTTCGTCATTTTATTGTAAGCCATTTCAAAAGTCTCTTGATTTATACCAATAGATGCAAACATAGAGTCAACTGAGTCAAAGACAGCATCACTATTCAACAAACATTCTCTCACTTTCTTCATTATAGCTTCAGCTAGCTCTTTTGATATTTGTTGACAGTTGTTTGTTTTTTTGCATTTACTTTCATTTTTTTCATCATCTGTTTCTTTTTCACCCTTATCACTCTTGCTGCTTCTTGTAATGAAAGTATTTTTGCTTGGTGGACGTGGAAAGTTAAATCTACACACAGTTCCTTTCTTTTTACATGTTTTTGAATGCCTTTTGCTGTGTTGTTGGGACAGTGCTCACAATTTCATGCATTTCTTCCTGCTGTTCAGGTGGCATTTCACAAGTGACATATTGATCAACAAATGCTGCAACTTCATCATCGTAATCTCTGTCCACTTGAGGTGCATTTTCAACCCAAAAGAGACAATGTGTGTGAGGGGATCCACGCTGTTGAAATTCTATTCGATAGAAATAATCTATTATTTTTCCGATTGGCTGGGCTGGCGACATGATCACATCTTTTAGAAAGCAATGAAATCGATGGTCAAACATTCTGGCAGCAGTTACAGGATTTCGTTTAAGCATCCCACATCTATCAGACCAGTCCAGTTCATCAATAGGAGTTTCACAGCCCTCTTGTTTCACAATAGATTGCATTAGCTCTGGCCATCGCAAGTCTGCTGATGAAAATGAGCAAAACCATGTTGGGATACCTAATTGTCTCACCATTGCAAACAAATCTCTTTGAACACTTTGCCAGAAAACAGGACTCCCTCTCACTGGCTTCAAAAATTTATAACCCTGATCAAAATTTAAAATCTTTTGCAATGACTCTTTGTTTGTCAACATTTCTGCAGTAATTTTTGTTTTGTTTCCTGTGTCATGACCTTTCCGCAAAGCAATAGATACATTTGAGATAACTTGATTAAGCTCAGACAAATATTGTCCATAAAAGATGTAGTCTAAGTTTTGAGCAAAACGTCCATCTGCATTTAGGATTCGATTATTTAAATATCTAGAGAGTGTTAATTTTTCAGGTCGTTGATCATGAAATGTTCCTGTTCCTTTTGGGAAGAGAACTGGAAAACATTTGGCTTCATTGGTTTCATCCATTAACATTCTCACTGGATTATTGCCCTCTGCCGGTGCAAGTGACATAATTCCATCAAAATGTTGATCTAAAACCTCTTGTGCAATGTCCACTGGCTGTAAACATGAGTCCATAAACAAACCGTGTTGCTGTCGATCATGAAGTGTTTCATCAGTGATTTCTTCATCCTCATTCTCAATATTGTGCTCTTTATCGACACTCATGTCCTGACATACATCCAAATCTTGTTCAGTGTTTTCACTTGTATCATTGACCTGTTCTTCTGTTTTACTCAGAGGATTAATCCAAGTTTCATTAAACTCTACATCTTCATACCATTTGTTATTTTCTTTTAGGTATGCTAAAGCAGTTTTGACATGATCAGTGTGCACAAATTTATATTCATAATGTCCTTTGTATGTTAATTTCCTCTTAAGTTTTACTCGTATCATTAAATCATCATTTTCTGATCTTGGTAAAACATTCACCACATCTGTAACATTAGATGGAACACAAGTAACTGGTCCATGAACACCATTCTGTCCACCTCGTGGTAATGCCAGCATCTTCATGAATGGAATATTCTTTGCTATTAGATGTTGTTCAAGAGAGTTTAAACAGCTCAATTCAACAGGAATTGGATCCAGAGCGAGATTGTTTGCTACACTTTCAGCAGGCATTTTACCTTCACTGATCTTTCTATCACATGTGTGACAAATCCACAGAGATTCAGCTGGAGTATTTTTTATAAACACAATCTTCACTGCAGGTTTTATTACACTCATGCAGATAATTCAGTGTTATACATTTTTCTGCAATATAGCCTGCATGAACCGATTTTTGTAAATATTTATTTATTTTACATTGTTTGACCTGCATTTTAAAGCAGCAACGATGACAAACTGAACATATATAGTCAGGACCTGTAGATATTTTTTCTTTAAATTGTTCAGTTACACAGTCAATCTTTTTCCTTTTGATCTTTGCCTCACACCGAGTTACAGTATTTCTCATTTTAATACTGTTGGCAAAACTAATATCATGTTTATATTTCTGTTTATTGTAATCTATCAACATGTCTTTGTGTATTTCAATATCACTGTATTTGTCAACACTGTACTTTTTGACTGATTCCCGGTGTGACGTATTGTCACTGTACTTGTCAACACTGTACTTTTTGACTGACTCCCTGTGTGAGGTATTGTCTCTGTACTTATCTGTGCTATATTTTTTTAATTTTTCTTGATAATGTTCATTTTCATTGTACTTTTCAATGCCAGATTTAATTTTTTTCTCTTTGTAAATTTCATCGTCATGATATCTTTTCTTTGCCTCCATTTTTTTACCCTCTTTTAAGTCCTGATTACTGCTGTATTGGGCTTTCTGTCTATAAAGCTTACGTGGGTCTGAGTTAGTATTTAATGATTCATGAAACATTGAAGCTTCAAATGATGATTTACAAATGGAAGCACAGCTATGATCTTTTCTCTTTACACATACAACAACTTCATAGTGACAGCTATTTACATGTTTCAAATAAATCCCCTTGTGTTGACAGCTATGAGTATTAGATGACACATTTGAGGCTGAATATTTAAGCCATTTCTCTTCAGTAAATGTAAATATGTCCACACCAATTAAATCACTGGCTGCTTGTATTTCCAGCTCTGTTGCCCAAGTTCCGACATATTTCATTCTTGAACTGTCAATGTAGTTTGTAACAGAAGAGTGTCCTTGTCTCAGATACTGACTATACCTTCCTTCATTCTGCAGTATATGTGTTACAACAGCGCGTCTCAGTTTTCTGTGTTCTCGTTCACTTCCACTTACAGCATAAGCTACCGATCTGAAAAAGCAGTTACCATCACCCACAATTTCTTTGGTTTCACAAGGATCAGCCATTTCAACGATCTCATTTAGATTATTCTGTTCTTTTACAACGTGTATAATGTTCAACTTCAAGCAAATACTTTTTTGTTGCTGTACGGTTAATGGATTAAACTGAAAAGAAACACTGTCAGTTTGTGAAATAAATTCAACCTCAGCTGCATTTTCATTGGGGCAGGTAGAAAACAGTCCTGTTTTCTTTATTTGATCTGAGCTTGTGAAATCAGTCAAAGAAACACTGCCCGTTTGTGAAATAAATTCAACATCAGCCGCATTTTTAATGCTTGGGCATTCAAACGACATTCCTGTGTTCTCTTGTGTACATGTTTCATTCACAAGCATTTGATCTGTGCTTATGAAATCAGTCAAAGAGTGACTGCAACTTGCTAAGTTTACACCTTTACTCACTCTTTCTGCATCAGTATTTTCCTCCACCACTGGATGGCACACCAATCGATCATGCTGACTGTGTTCGTCAGTCACATTTGCCTGCACACCAGTTACCTCAAATGGACGATTATATGCTTTCAAGGACGCACCAAGTCTCCTGAAATGAATGACCAAAGAGTCTATGCTGGGATGGAAAACCACAACACTCTTACCACGAGCTGAAACTGTTCCATCACTGAGTCGTGCATGTGGATCAATCACTGCATACCACAAACCTTGTCTGACAGCTGCACACATGGTTTGCCTAATGTTTACCAAACACGCATCAAACCTCTGGAATACTTGATTTAATGCTTCATCAAGTGACATGGCAACACCTTGCAGACCAGCATCATATTGATTAATTCCAAACAACCCAGTAAATGACACAGGAGAATAGTTTATTGAAAAACAACAATTATTCAGTGTGTGTGTGTCAGGCAGCTCAGAAACTTCTATGTAGCCATTCACAGGATCGTGGATTTTGCCGGCGTGTCTCATGGCACTGTACAGGTCATCTCCAAGCTTCAGAACATCATTCAGGTCACTCGGGGTCCATCGCAACACATTTTTAACCTTACACATCAAGATTGCAGTTAAACTGTTTGCTGCACATTGCCTGCCATTATTGTAGACAAAACACTTATCCCCCTGATGGAAAGAGCCTCTGATGTACGATTTCTGTGGACACAAATCAGAAACAGCTTTCATGGTCATGTTAGTATTTTTAGTGGCAGGTATAGATGTAGAGGGAGATTCAGGTTGAATTTCAGAGAATGAAGTATTGTTTTGTTCAGACTTTTGTTCAGACTTTTGTTCAGACTTTTGTTCAGACTTTTGTTCAGACTTTATGTCCCCGTTGTGATATACACAACGTTCAGTTACTTCTGCCAATTTTTTAAGAGGTGGCAGAGCCTCTTCAGGATCAGCAGCCATCCGGTCCGCCATCCTCTTCTTCGCTGCCTGGGAGCGTCGGGATTGCTTTGTGCGAGGCATCTGTACACACACAAAAACATAGACAAAATAAATTATACATTACTGCACCCCAAATCACAAACAATACAGTAAAATATATAAAAATTAAACAATATATTAAATAAAAATATGAATTAGTGTTAGTTCACATAAAACAAGTACTTATTTTAATGATGATAATTTTGCATTTTAATAACTTTAATTTGGTATTTTGGAGATATAATGTTTATATATGCAAAAATTAAATAAATATAGAAGTATTAAGTTTATTTTATTGTAAAAAAAATTATAAAACTACAACTGAACTGAATAATAACTGGTAACTATTTAGATATGACACATCAGCTGGTCATAATACCCAAACAGAAGAAAATGAATTTTACACAAATGTAGCAAAGACATTATCATTAATCTACATGGTAATTATGCTTTTAAGTAAACTATTAATGGGACTGCACTAAAAAGCATAATCAGCAATGCATCATTATCTGAAGCCACATAAATAATTGTATGTCTGAAAACACTTCTAAAAGTAACTACAGATGGCACAACCTTTTTACTTGGTTATACTGACATCTACTGGTACAACTATGATGTTTAACAGTGAAGACTGATCTTTCTCCCCTTATTTAGATTTTAAATACATTTTCCCAATTTTCTTTTGACAAAACCACCATGCAACATCCTTGCGAATGCATTCTTGCAACATCCTTGCGAATGCATTCTTTCAAAGAAATGTGCCAATTAAATGCTATGAAAACATAGTAAATATTTATCTATGATATACATTATATGAGTAATAAAGCAAAAATAATTGAAATCTCTACATTCAAAATGAAGATAATAAAGAAAGATAAGAGTAATGTTCTACAGGCACTAGGGCTGAACGATTTTGGAAAACAATCTAATTGCAATCTAATATATGAAAAGAAATATTAAAATATATTAAAAAATAATAAATTAAAATATATATTAAAAAGAAAACTGTTTAAGTACCGGATCAATAAGCAGTATCGAGAGAAGCAAGTAGTAGTAAGAGTAGTAATACCGTTAAAACCTTAACTATACCCATCCCTAGTTATTCGGAGCTGTAAATTGACACAACTGGTGGAAGTTTTCCGTGCACAGAGGGCACACACGACTAATCGATGGTTGATTATTGCAGCTATAAGAATATTGTAAAATATTCACAACTTTGCCTAAATGTTTTCTTATACTTTACAGTATTGGCTCCATTATCACTGTATATTATCAAACAATTTACATCTTACCTCAAATCAAGTTTCACAGTCTTCTGCAACACAAAGGTAAAAAAAAAACATTGTTTATAAAAGAAAATCTATTGCATTTACCAAAGATAACATATATAAACTTCAGACTTATGTGATTACACAGGGATATCATGAGAACCAATACTTTGGTACCAAATCAATGACTGTTCTGTACAGTAACGCAAGTACCAATGGTATTAAACATTTATGCACTATAGCATGTAGGTTGAATCTAAACAGATTTTCGGGGGAAAATCAGTAATTTTAAAACTTTCTGCAAGACATAATTTCACAAACAGTGAGACTGGTACCCGCGTCTTTTCTCTCTCTCTCCCTCTCTCTCTCTCTAAATGTGAAAATGGCTTTATAGGGTCCACATTTATTTTGTCTGCAAGCAAGCTGCACGGTGCAAAACAACACTTTAGTCGACATTGTTTTGTCATGCCAATTTATAAATAATAGTAATTGGAAACTATAATGTACTTACTCTGAGAGACAGTCTTCGGTAAGTGCGCAGTGCGCACTCAACCAAAGCACACTACGCTTGTTACACACTTTTTTCTGTGGTACTGACTACTACATTTTTGATATCATGACATCCCTACATAGACATGCATTAAGTTTTAAAAAAGTAAGCACTATAAAAATATTTTCATTTGTGTTTGAATAAAGATATTCAATATGGCCAAAATAAAAAAAATTCACAATTCAGGCAATTTTATTTATCTATTTATCCATATATATATATATATATATATATATATATATATATATATATACAAATTAGCAAATTACCAACAATAAGTCAATTTAGAAAAATATAAAAAAAATTGCCCTTCTTTCAGTTTAAGGTAATCTAACAATGAATGCAAGTAATAATACAATTTTAATCTCTGCATGCATAAATTAAATATACAATAGCTGCGTTTACATGGACCCTTATAATCGGATTGAAGGCTCAATCGGATTGAAAAACCTTCATGTAAACACCTTAATTGATCCGATTGAGCTCGATCCGATTGAAATTTCGATCGGATTGAAAGGAGTGGTTTATTCCTTTTGTAATCCGATCAAGAGAACATGTAAACACTTAATCGGACTGAAAACCAAATCTGAAAGGAATGCGCATGTGCAATGACAGCTACCGAGTTTATACAGTACGATTGTGACTCGCATTGTCAATGGTATTGGTGCTCTCACCCATGGGCGTCAGTTTGGTTTGAAATGTGCTGGGGACAGAGACGCATACATTTTTTCTTTAAACACTTGCATTTTCCTATCAACAGTGGAAACAACTTTAAATACTCAATCTTTTCTGGTCATACAGAAAGGAATAATGCATCAGTCGCAAGTACTTTTATTTGGGTAAACTCACAATAACAAGAAAAACGTTGTGCTTTTGTAAAATAAAATAAAACAAACAGGGCGCGCTATAATTATCTCCATGCGTGAAATGGAGCGCGTCTCAATAATGAACTGAAATACAGTGTATAGCCTCAAAAATATGATGAATATTTCTAGGCTATATAAAGCTCGAAATGTCCACTTTTAAACTAAAAAATTTGAATCGAAAGCAAATACCGGCTGATTAGGCTGTAGGCCTAATCCATATGAAAGGTGCATTTCTCTCTAAAGGCGCATCCACTTTACAGCGGAGATGTAGTAGATATGTTTGGAGCCGACACTGATTTAGAAATATATATTTTATTAATAAACAATAAAAATGCAAAACCAAAGCACCGGCAAGATTTATGCATGTGCTTGAGCGCGGAATAGGCTATATTCCTCCATGCACTCAGTATTTAAGCAGAAATTAATATAAACGTGAGAAAAAATAAAACGAGCTCCACAGAACATAAAATATTCATTTTATTTTATTTTTCGTGTTCGCATTACGGACGTGACAGTTCTCGGTTACGGACGTGACCGCTCTGAAATCGGCACTAAAAGATGCTTTAAAACATTCACAGACCTCAATCAGAAAGCACAAAGCCTTTCTTTAAAGTGAATTTCGTTTTGTATTAATTGTATCTTAATTTTAATCAATGTTTCATCAACCAATTGCCTGGATTTAATAAATAATAAGTAAAGCAAATTTATCTATCACGGCAACATGGAGGCGCCAGCGATCAAAAATCGTGATACAAACTGAATCGTGGGTCAAACATTGTGATACGAATCGAATCGTAGGTTTGGTGTAATGCTGCCTTCACGTGCTGTGGAAAAGATGATATTTTCCACTTGTGAACTGGTATTTACCAGTGTGTTGTGTTCAAGTGCTTTTGTTACCATTCACAACGCTTGCGTCGCTCTCCCGCCATGTTGAAAAGGTCAAAGGTTATCTCATCTCGGCAACTCGTGCATCAAAATATTCTACGAGTTGCCCAGTGGAAAATACCACATGAGGGGGTGTTCATGTGCATTTTCCATGACGGCTTTTGGTATTTACCATAATTACCATAGCACGTGAAGGCACCATAACTTACAGCCCTACTAGCAACCCTAAAAAGTGGTGGGTACAAAATGACTCAAGACGAAATCTGGTGGGTACGCGTCCCCACCGAAATCGACGCCTATGCGTCTCACCGTAATTTCATCGGGTGCCATGTACCCCTCTACCATTGACCATAGGGTCATAAATGACTGTCATGTCATCCTAAAATTTTCCTTCCACTCCACATCCGTGAAGTGGTGCAAGACAACTTTGTCCCACCAGTCCTTGCTTCGGACTTTCATCCACAAACGCCTTGTTCTGGGCTTTGGCAGAGGCATTTTAATTGCTTGATAAATACAAACAGCACGGCACAGAACATCACGCGCTCGTCGTCTCCTAATTAGCAGCTGAAGTTTGTAAATGTTAAATCTGATTTTTAAAACAAAAAAAATAAGCAATGGTAAGAGGGTGGCTGTTATGCGCATCGTGGAACGGCGGCGGGAATCGTCTTGTGCACTGATTGTGCGTAACTGCGCATGTCTAAAACGATCAAATCAGATGTAAAGCTTGTGACATGTAAACGCGCACATCAACCCGATTACTTTATTTGTCGTCCATGTAAACACCTTGTTCGGATTCGTTAATCGGATTGATTTCATTCGGATTGAGCCATGTAAACGCAGCTACTGATTTGTATTTCAGCTACTTAAGTTATTCTGCACCAGAAATATTAAATAACTGTCACTTTAAGAACTCATGCACAAATATAATTCGGAATCACAACCTGATTATGATCAGTGGGATCACACATTGTGGCTGCGTCCCAATTTGCATACTATCCGTCCTAAATAGTATTCGAAAGTAGAATTAGTACATCCCAAATCGTAGTATGTTGAAATGAGTGTTCCAAAGACACCCGGATGGTCTACTATTTCCGGTCAGAATCCGAAGTGCAGATCGATGCGCACTCTAACGGCTGATATTGCCCACAACCCACAACCCATTGCGCGTTGAACGAGGATTCGGTTAGAACTACAAACACGAGTGAAACGGGTTTTTAAAAAACTACAGACATGGAGGACGCACGAGTCCAGCGGTTATGTAGAGAGGTTTAGATAAAGGGGTTTGAGTGATCAATTATCAGTATCTAACCTGATGAAAATGTATTTATTCAATGTTGTCTACATTATATTGCATTTGCAGCAGCTTGTGAACTTTTGTATAGACACATTTAGCCATTAACTTTTAAATGCATCATTACATACAAATTGCACACACATGAGGACAGTCTCCGCATGAAAGACCCGTGACTGGCAGATGAACGTGTTTCTTTATTTGTCTTCGAAACGGTAGGAAATTAAATTAGATTGAATGGAGGATTTTAACTGTGACAAGATGATTGACAGGGCAGTTTACTGACAGGATGCACACAGATCTGTCCATTAAAGATGAGGAAGTAGTAACATTATGTCCCAAACCTTGCCTACTCTTTTGCTACACACTCAAAAGTATGTACTTTTTCTTCACAAAAAGAGTACATACTTTTAGGGCGTAGTATAAGTAGGCGAATTGGGATGCAGCCAATGACTTTTTCCCAACTGAACTAATTTTAACACCAAGCACATCCTGCACTACATATTATATTATTTATGCATATTTCATTACTCATATTAAAAACTTTAGCAGCCATGACATATGGCTCTATAACTATCACAGACACATTAATCTCTACAAATAGAGAATTTACATCATCATTATAAAATAAAGTAAATAAATAGCAAAAATGTAATTCGGGATAGTTTTGTTAACTATACTTTAAAATGTAACGGATATGATATTTATAATCAAGAAAAACAAAAAAAAACGTGTAACAGCAAATAATTAAAACAATACATTCTAAACATCTTAATACTAAACATTTAATACATTAATGATTAACACTATAACAGGGCTCGACAATAAGGTGTGAATGACACTCAGGCCAGTTGAGAAAAAAATATAATTTGTTTGTTGTGGGGCAAGTGCAAACCACTAGCTAGACCAGGTCAGTAGAAAAAAATCCTTAGCATTGAGCCATGTATTGAACTAATAACAACATTGATAATATGTTGATAACAGCAAATAACTTATTTCTTATTCTAATCAAAATGTTGGCCATGTGAATCAGATGAATTTAGTACTGTCACAAAACGTTGCTTTTTTTCTACAATTAATCACAAAATACAACCAAAAAACATACAAACAGACAACAAACATTTTACAATGGCCAAAAAATGTTTTAGATGATTAAGATTAATGCACAGATTAATAAGATTACACACAGAGCAACAACACAGCATGGCTTACCTTTCCAGAAAGTAGACAAGATGGCTTCCTTTCCAGGCAAACCCGAAAGATAATACAGCAAGCGCCCTCTAGTGGATGGAATTATAAAAAAACACATTGCAATTACAATTAAACTTAATGAAAATGCTATTTTAAAAAAAGACTTGCAGTAAACATTTTCTTATCTATCTATCATTTATTAGCCTATATCCATATATCTGCAAAATGTCTGTGTATAGCTATAGGCTATATGCAGGATTTCATGGATCAAATAAGTAAAATACATTTCCTGTCCTACAAGTGGTAAAATCCTGATTATAAGATAATTGGAATTTTATTTTTTTAAGACTATCATGTACTGTGTTTCCCAGAGTATATTTGTGGGTGAACCTCAGTCCCTCCAGGAGGGTCCAGCGACATTGTCCCCTGTAAGAAAATTGAATACACTTTGAAGATATATTCAATAATCTAGGGCACTTTGAAACTTCAAAATTAGGAGCTCCAACCCATGTTCAGTATGCAAATTGAACAAAGAAAAAGTCTGTGCATTGACTTTTAGCCTACCTGAACTTTATAGAGCTCATGTGCTAGAAATGTGCAGATCAGCTCTAACTTCACCTGAATCCGCTTTTAAAAATAATCCACACGCTAACCATTCAAACCTATGATAATCTCTGATTTATCTTCAGATTACAATTATTCAACTTCTCATGGACTATTGTAATGCTCTCCTGGCTGGTCTCCCAGCTTGCACTGTCAAACCTCTGCAACTGATCCAGAATGCTGCAGCTAGAGTGGTCTTCAACGAGCCGAAGAGAGCACACGTCACTCCTCTCCTCACGAAATTGCACTGGTTGCCGGTTGCCGCTCGCATCAAATTCAAGTCACTGACGTTTGCCTACACAACAACCACTGGCACTGCTCCCCTGTACCTGAACTCATTACTTCAGACTTATGTGCCATCCAGAAAATTGCGCTAAATGAATAAATGTAAATGCCATTGTTAAACATTATGATATGGTAACATTTATTTAAAATAAAAGTTATTCTTTTGACAAAATTTCCTTAATAGCTTAAACAGAAACTTAACTACAAACATAAATAATCACTGTTAAAAAAACACTTCAGAAGTAACAAAGTAAACACCTTGGAAATGACAGGTGTGTTTCAGGAATGGCACAAAGGTCTTAAAGGGCACCTATTATGACATTTAAAATGTTCCTAATGTTGTTTAGGAAGTCCCCAACAACAGTTTTACATGCATGCAATGACAAAAAACACTTTTGTTGTCGTATAATATGCATTTATTTTTACCTGATTTGCTCACCGACTCCCAAATGATTCGTTCAACGACTCGTTTTTCCAAACCCCTCCTTTGCGCGACGCTAATCTGCGTTGATTGGTCAGATGACCCAGCAGTGTTTACAGAGATAATACTTATTTTTAACACGGAGTACAATGATGCTTTTATCAATTAAATCGTGTTATAATAATGATTATAGTCCACTGCTTTAGTTTGTAGTAAAAAACTAAAAATAAGATAAAGAATGTAATGTTATGTTAGCGAGCATAGCCCAGAGTTCCTATTGTAAAAGCACAATCAGTCTTTGTTTGCGTTAGCCCGATGCATAAACATAACGTTTTACAAAAAAAAAAAAAGCAGTTACGTTACTACGAGGTATTACTCTATTCTTTAGACAACTCCGAAAACAACGACAAACACTTCACATATCTCAATTGCCATTGAAGACCTAGAAGCTAAACGGTGCTTACACAACAAACAAAATAATAATTAAGCATGCTACATAAAACATAAAAGCAACAATTATTAATAACACTTACAGGTTGTGATACAGAGGAGGAAGCTGATGCAAATACACTTGGAACTGAACCTTCCTTCAATATCAGCCGGCTCGCGAATCCAAGCTTGATTGCATTTAAAAAGCAATCGTCTTCAAAATGGCGCGAGCAAAGCACAAGGCTCGGACTATACTTCTGTGGTATAGTTGTATGAATTGTAGCCACTTAGTCTTCAAATGCTCCTCCTTGGGCAGATGAAAAAAGTTGGCTTTTGAGTCGCACTTCAGAACACAGCGTCTCGTTGCCATGATGTTTTCCCTGCTGGCCTTGGAACGCAATAAGTGGGCGTATCGTATTCAAATAACTTGACAAGTTGACGTCATCTAATCAGAGAAAAAGCTTCGGTCTTCTAACGATTCATAAAAATGACTCCGAGTCGACTCTTACTTTTGAAAGACAATAACTTTATATACGGTGCACTTTCATATTTCAAACTTTGCAGGATGTTTTTGTTCACTTAGATCTATGTTACATACACACTACATGAAAGGTAAATTTCAAAATTCCATAATAGGTGCCCTTTAAGATCAATGTGTTTAATTTGTTTTTTTGTCATTTGTTGTGTATTTTTGGATTATGTTGTGGTGTCCAAATCCAATAATCCAAACAATCTAAAAGCCATTCTTTTAAAAATTTCTCCTCATTGTTTGTGCAATGTTCCTCATAATGATAGGGCCTAAAAGCACCTGATAGGGCCATTATGGGAGGGTCTTTGTCTTTCTCAGGTGTGAAATACATCAATATTCATGATGTATTCATGCCTCCTCGCATAAAGATTTCTCACACAAAACATGTTTTGCAAATTTTAAATCAATATATTGTCTTATCTAAATGAGTAGTCAGGATGATTTTAACATAGTTTTGAAGCAAATATTCTAGGCTACATGATACAATTTGCCAAAGTCTTGTGAAGAAATAATCAGTATGAGTTTCATGACCTTATTTCAGTGACGTTTTTTTCTTTCACAAACCACGCATAAACGTCATAATCGCAAAACTACAAACGTTTACATGCATGCTGCTGACATATTATTGTAGCAGAGTTTGTGCTTAATACAGTGTAAATAGACTTTATGAAAATGTAGTCTGTAGAAAAGCAACAGAAATAAGCAGAAATAAATGTCAGAGCATGTCAGAACACCTCCAGGGCCCAGAAAACACCTCAGACCCCAGAGGGTTAAGGATTCTGATTTAAAACGCAGATGAGCGTCAGTAATTGAGTGTCAAAACACAATCTGAATTTATACATCCCACCCCCAAGCTGAAATGAAAGTTTTGATTGGTTTTGCACCTGAGTCAGATCTGTCTGTTATTGGCTGAATACTTCACTTCTCCACAGAGCACAGTTTGAAAAGTGTCTATCAAATGTCAGCAAGTTATTTTGCTAAAAAATAAATGAATCAGAAGTTTAATACTTTATTTATTATAAAAGTACCACAATTTAATTATATTCAACAAAGTAGAAAAATTAAAAATTTACTCAGGTACTGAAACAAAAGCATTTTCTACTTCTGGTATTAAATTAAAATCAAGTTTTTTGTAGTTGTGCACTGCACTGTCTAGTATTTTGTAGATAATAGAGATATTCCTGCTTCCTGTCCCCAGCATTCCACAAACAATACAATCCTACTGTACATTTACTGGCAATTTAACATCAATAGAATATGTATTCACAAGACCAACCTGCTAATAATACACAAGAAACTTAACTGACTGTCATAACATTTTGAACTGCGTACACATACATCTCTGCCATTACACAATAGGCTGAGGTGCCTCATGTAATCCAAGTTAGTGGTTACGCATTTTTTTTTTAAATATCACACACTGTTTAGGATGGATAGTATGGACATTGAGACACAGGGCTAATCTCAGGAAATGTATCACACTACAGCATTTAAAAAGTGGATGCCTCAAATAGTAACATAAAAAAAAAACTTCCGCTGCCTCCTGTATCAACAACTGTGCTCATAGCACTGGGTTATTGCAATTTATTTATATAACACAAATCAGTTTTTAATCATTAAGTATTGTGAAACAAAAAAAGTTATCATAATATTCCAAGTCATTTAACTATTTAATGATTTAAAGGGTGCACACATTGTATGTGAGCAATAGTTTTTTAACTCTGATTTTTAAACTCATTTTCTAACCTTATTTTCCAACAAAAATGAAACAATACAAAAAATAATCTCATTAAATAGCATTAGACAAATCTTAAAATATCAATTACGAAGTGTATTATGGGTGAATTAAAGGTGCTATGTGTAGTTTTCAGCAGCATCTAGCGGTGATGTTTCAGATTGCAACCAATACATTTTTAAGCGAGTGCTCTTGCTTTTATTATTATGTGGAGTCTGTGTTGTGCTAGTCGTTTCTTAGTATTAGCAGACTTTATGTCATAAGTTGCAGTGTCGTCGCTGTTGAGTGCAAAGTCAGTAGACGAGGCGAGAGGCTTGGGAGCGCGTATGCAGGTCTGTCACGTCACTGGATTTCATGACAAATTCGACCCGGAGCCTTCACATTGAATTAAAAATATTTGCTTTCAGAGGTAATAGCAAAATCCGCCAACTGCATATTTTTAATGTGAGATTACAACCCCTTCACACACAGGCAATTAAAAATGGATTCATTTTAGTAGAAAATCTACACAGCACCTTTAAAGGTTTGTTAAAACATTTGTATTAAACAATAATGTTAGCATTTCTTAATGCACTATACTATTCTAACATGAATTACATCAAATTGAAGATGTTTAAATACATTTCCACCCCACAAACAATTATTAAAAACTAACAAGTTTAATCATCTTAAACTAATCATATTCTCCATGTTTGAGTGCAATGATTGAATATCATAACCAAATATGAATGATAATATAGCTAAACTAAACATACTTACTGCTGTCAATAGATAAAAAATAAAAAAGCAGCATTGGGATTAAAGGATTAATGTGATTAATCGCATGCTTGTTAAATTAACTCACCATTTATCTTAACACGCTCATTTTGTCAATTTTCTATAAACAGATACATTTAAGCTTACAGATTGAAAAGCAATTCACAAAACCATTTTCTGGCTTCAAGCTTTCTGCAAGCTTCAAATATCATAGGAGACTAAAAATGACAACAAATAACCAATGACACAAATCCATGTTCTATCACAACTTCTGTCACTAAATGCACTCTTTGGAAAGTCACAGAATATGACAGCGCTCATGTAAATCAAAGCACACTGGAATTAACTCGAGACATCTTAAATGACAGTCGTATTGTTTTATGCAATTAGTCTACCCTTAACATTAGAGCCATTTTTTACTTTTAATGGGTTCAACTACTTGGGTCACTGAACACTTTCCCATACCTGTAACAATGAGTTTTTTCTTATTGAAAACCGATAAGTGGAATCTGACAAAAAAAACAAAAAAAAAAAACTTCCTGGCAAACCACCCAAATAAAAGCCTGCTAATTTTAGGTTTGAAAATTAAGAAACTATTATAAAATGATATTATATTTTAAATAGTTTACACAATGTCGTAGTTGTTACAAATTAAAGTACAATAAAGCTATTCATTTTATAATAGTTATATTTAATGGTTCAAACTATGTTAAGTATGAACACTAAACCAGTTAAGGTGCTCTTATAAAAACCAGACTGAAAAAGTTGTGCACACCTGTTAAACTTTTCAACTGTTGTCACTAGAGGATTTAAGATGCTCAATGTTCTATTGAAAATTTCACTGTCCTCTACCAGACAAGAACAATAAAAATCCTATGTAAGGTTCTATAAGAAAAATAAACCAACTGGTTAAGCTAAAAAAGTTGTTTAAAGAACAGTTTAACATTACTGACAAACCTACAAATAACTTCCAAGGTCTTTTTATTGAACTTGAATGAGCATATATATACAAACATACATGACCGCAAGAAATAGAACAGTTACACATCTATACACTTCAAAAGAAAGTTTAGCATTTTAAAGTGAACACTTATTTCAATAGAACAGTTACACATCTATACACTTCAAAAGAAAGTTTAGCATTTTAAAGTGAACACTTATTTCAATAGAACAGTTACACATCTATACACTTCAAAAGAAAGTTTTGCATTTTAAAGTGAACACTTATTTCAATCTTAACTTTCAAAAAAAGCTTTCGTTTCATCAAAATGTTCTGTACTGTTAAGTAACTAAATTATATATGGAAAATAAAGGGTTTACAAAACTTATTTTTTACTTTTATATAACTGGTTAAACAAAAAAACTTGTCATGTACAATTTAGGACAGCAAGACATCTTCAAAATCATTAGTGTTACCTGCAACATCTGCGCAAAAGACAGTTGCATCGGTTGACTTTTCTTGTGTGGTCTTTTTTTCTTGATGAAACGCTCTTTTTCTGCTCTTTATACACTGGGAAAGCAGTGGAGGCTGGTGGGGAAGCAGTGGAGGCTGGTGGGGAAGCAGTGGAGGCTGGTGGGGAAGCAGTGGAGGCTGGTGGGGAAGCAGTGGAGGCTGGTGGGGAAGCAGTGGAGGCTGGTGGGGAAGCAGTGGAGGCTGGTGGGGAAGCAGTGGAGGCTGGTGGGGAAGCAGTGGAGGCTGGTGGGGAAGCAGTGGAGGCTGGTGGGGAAGCAGTGGAGGCTGGTGGGGAAGCAGTGGAGGCTGGTGGGGAAGCAGTGGAGGCTGGTGCTGGACACTCTAATTTTTGTCGTTTCGATAATGGTAGAACATTCAAAGGAAAATCAGCTGCAGCCAACATTTCTTCATCGCTGTCCTCAATAGCCTTCTCCTCCTGATGATCGATCTCATTTACTCTGGAAATGCAGGTTATTTCATTTTCAGGAGTGTACTGGACAGCTAAAGGTCCAGCAGAAAAAATAAATTCTTCAATGTCTTGATTGTCCATTTCATCAAGCTTGCACTCACCCCTGAGGAATCGGCCAAGAACAGAATTTGTGATGGACAATGACTGCTCCTCATTCCCCATCATAAAAGTTAGGGTGCCGTTTACCTTTGTCAAGTAGCTACATCCTTTCCGTAAAATCTTACAGGACTGGCATCGATGAAATGGGGATTTTGCAGACAGGTCAAATTGTGGTGTTTGACACTTAGGACACAGTTTTAAAACACGAATTGCAGCCCCTTCAATTGGTGAGGTGAGGTGATTCAGTGAGATAGTGTGGGGGATCATTTTGTTTGCTGTAGTCGAAATGGGTGTCTTCATGGGTGTGATGGTGCTCTGCCGTGTTGTGGTTAAAGTGAGGTTTCCGTTGTGCTTTTTTGTGGTCAGATTGGTGAAAGTGTAAGACCGATTGTCTGGTACCAATTCAATGTGGCGGTCCCAGAGAGTTAACTCAATACAAGCTGTAGAGTCTGCAACATAACAGGTCTTGCATTCCAAGTCTGTTCCCCAAACATTAGCCATGCTGCTTGATGGTGCAATGCTGTAAACAGCTGCTGGCAGTGTCGAAATCTGTAAGCCACAGTAGAATTGTATTAAAATATTGAATAAAAAAGGTATTTATACAGTGAAATTGAATAGATGCATGGACAAATGTATGGCATAGACAACAGTGTTGGTAAGACAAGTAGGACACTAATGTATAAAGTATATACAACTTTAGGAAGGATTGAATTTGGAGGAATATGAGAATTACAATAAACAGCATACATTAATACTAAAGTGTATAAAACACAAGTTATTAATGCAGGTTCACAGTGAAGTTTAGACAAAGCTAGTCTAAATTTGCACAAAATTTGAATATATTGGGTAACACTTTACAATAAGTGTGCACTAATAAGCATTAATTCATGCTTAACTAATGCACAGATAATACTGAATTAATGTATTACTTATGATTATCTAAGCTATTCATTAATGATTGCCTCATTAGCAACTAATGAAGAGTCTGTCTGGTTAATATATTAGTTCATATATGAATTGTTACTAATTAAATGTGTAAGTGTGGATTAATTCCATACTACCTTATTTTATTAACATAGTGTTAATTAATTTGTTTATTACCACAATGAGCCAAAGCCTTATATTTCAACTTCCAGATAATACAGGTAAACTAATATGCATTAATACATTATTAATTACAGCATTAGTAGTGTGTCAATTACTACAATGTTTTTGGAAACAAGTGTTTAATAAACAGCTTTTATAAACTCTAGTGATGGTCATTAATCATTATCTAACAATCATTATGTTGTGACTTTACTTGTTGAGGCATATCATTATTAACTCATCTAGTAATTGTAGTAATTGACACTACTAATGCTGTAATTAATTATGTATTAATGCATATTAGGCTCATTGTGGCAATTAAATTAATTAACACAATTAGTTAATAAAATAAGTGATTATGGAATTAATCCACAATTACATATTTAATTAATAACAATTCATATATGAACTAATATATTAACCAGACAAACTCTTCATTAGTTGCTAATGAGGCAATCATTAACGAATAGCTTAGATAATCATTAGTAATACATTAATTCAGTATTATCTGTGCATTAGTTAAGCATGGCTTATTAGTGCACCCTTATTGTAAAGAGTTACCACATATTGTTTGCAAAAACAAAACAATAAAGGGGAGATATATAATAATGGTAAAAACATTTTGAAATGATACATACCTTTTGATGAGGTGGCAGTGTCTTAATGTCAGCGATTGTAAGAGCAGAACACGATTTAGGTGCGATGTGTGGGAATGTCACATCCGTAACATCAATTTGGCTCTCCCGACTGATAATAATGTCAAAGGTTTTGTCATCTGTCAGGCCTACAAAATGCATAACAAAACAAACGCATAAAGAGGCTAATAATGACAGTCCTTTCTCAATCTAAAAATAAATGACTAATAAGTTCCTTAATAGCATATTTCCCCTACTAAAAGTATTACAAAACAAAAACAAGTGGCTAACCAATAGCTGGTTGTAAATAGTAGTATATTAATCATATTGATTGACATTTACACAGAAATGGATTACTTTTATCCACTCAAGCAGACATTTCTAATAGCATAAAATTCTTTATAACAGTCTGACAAAATACACACCATCTGTTATAGAAAATGAACTGAAATTGACTACTGAAGAAAGAGGAAACTGTACTTACTAATTTTCCTCCTGGCATTGAGAACCTTCACAGCCGTTTTGTTTCTTGCTGCCATTGACACCTGGTTGTGCTTCTCAGGAGAGAACACCACAGTGTTCAGGTATTCATACCGGTCCATTTGCAAGACAGCATTGAAATACCGATTATTTTTTTTTGAAATTTTGACAGGCGAAACCGAATGAAAATAGCCAATAACAGTCTCCCCAGGTTCAATTTTGCCATTTTCGTGGGAATTCATCTTAAATTGATGAGTCATTACGATGAGTTAACAGTTAACCGATTAGTTGCCGATAAGAAGGACTCCTTATAATCCTAAAAAAAAAAAAAAAAAAAAAAAGAGACAAATATTAGAACATCAATGCAGCCAAATTAAGGTAATTGCTAGACTGCATACCAAAACACTCAACATCTTTTATTATTTTTTATTTCAAATAAAGCTTTGCTAAATCGGTTCTCGCTGGTGGTGGAGACTGATGTCAAGACAGCATGTTAGTGGAAAACTATTAAAGCAAAAATGCAAGTTTGCTAATATGGGCAGTTTATGGTTAGGGGCTAGAAAATGTCATTACCTTAGTTTAGTGGTTCCCAAACCTGTCCTGACGCACCCCCAACACTGCATGTTTTCTTTGTCTCCCTAATCAAACACAACTGATTCAACTCATCAGCTCATCATCACATGGGTTAATGAGCTGATGAGTTGAATAGGTGTGTTTGATTGGTGGGTTTGGGAACCACTGCCTTAGTTCAAATAATCCTCCAGAGAAGACCACTCACTGATCATTCAGTGCACTAAAATTGTCATTTTCAGGTGCTCATTTGAAATCAAATTGAAACTATAAAATCATTAAAACAACAATACACATCAAATGTTGCGTTTACAACTTCAATTGCTCATTTTAGGTATCAATTTTTCCTATAAGACCACATTCATATAGTTTGCAATGGGACCTGAAAATTGTATTTTAAAGATGAAGGCTGAAATAATAATTTCTTAAAGTGAGTGAACACTTCATGAAATTAACATTGAAAACATGGTTTAAACAAGCCAATGAGTGGTAGCCTGCTGCCACCTAAAAATAAAATTAGTAATTTTCTCACAGTACTCTAATTGTTATGGGTGAGGTGATAGAGATCAAAGCACATGACATACCTTCAGGAGGATTTTAGTCCACAACGAACAACACCAGACAGCAAAAGAAAGCACAGCAAGAAACTGAGGGCTTAAATACACAGAGAACCTATGAGGGAAACGAGACAAAGCTGGGGCAAATTAACTCAATGACAGTAACCATAGCAACAAACAGTGAAAAAACAGAGACTGACTAACACAACACAGCTGAACCAAATTAACTAATAAGGATGGGAATCATGGAAGTGGGAATCAGAACAAAAGAAACACATTAATTAAAAAGAAAGAAATAAAAATATATTAATAAGAAAGAAAGAAAGACATTTCAGTTAGAAAGAAAGAATAATTCGTTTGAAATAAATAAATAAAATAAATAAATATTAGAAATAAATAAATTTAAGTTTGAAAGAAAGAAACAAATTTCAGTTTGAAAGAAATAAAGATATTTCAGTTTGAAAGAGAGAAAGAAAGAAAGAAGGAAAGAAAGAAAGAAATGTAAGTTTGAAAGAAAGAAAGAAATTTAAGCTTGAAAGAAGGAACGAAAGAAATTTAAGTTTGAAAGAAAGAAAGAAAGAAAGAAATTTAAGTTTGAAAGAAAGAAAGACGTTTAAGTTTGAAAGAAAAGAGACATTTAAGTTTGAAAGAAAGAAAGAAAATTAAGTTTAAAAAGAAAGAACGAAAGAAATGTAAGTTTGAAAGAAAGAAAGAAATGTAAGTTTGAAAGAAAGAAAGAAATGTACGTTTGAAAGAAAGAAAGAAATGTAAGTTTGAAATAAATAAATAAATAAATTTAAGTGTGAAAGAAAGAAAGAAATTTAAGCTTGAAAGAAAGAAAGACATTTAAGTTTGAAATAAATAAATAACTTTAAGTTTGAAAGAAAGAAAGAAATTTAAGCTTGAAAGAAAGAAAGACATTTAAGTTTGAAAGAAAGAAATGTAAGTTTGAAAGAAAGAAAGATGTTTAAGTTTAAAAAAGAAAAAAGAAATTTAAGTTTGAAAGAAAGAAAGAAATTTAAGTTTGAAAGAAAGAAATTTAAGTTTGAAATAAATAAATAAATTAAAGTTTGAAAGAAAGAAATTTAGGTTTGAAAGAAAGAAAGAAATTTAAGTTTGAAAGAAAGAAAGATATTTAGGTTTGAAAGAAATAAATAAATTTAAGCTTGAAAGAAAGAAAGACATTTAAGTTTGAAATAAATAAATAAATTTAAGTTTGAAAGAAAGAAAGAAATTTAAGCTTGAAAGAAAGAAAGACATTTAAGTTTGAAAGAAAGAAATGTAAGTTTGAAAGAAAGAAAGACGTTTAAGTTTGAAAGAAAAAAGACAATTAAGTTTGAAAGAAAGAAATTTAAGTTTGAAAGAAAGAAAGAAATTTAAGTTTGAAAGAAAGAAAGAAATTTAAGTTTGAAAGAAAAAAAGAAATTTTAGTTTGAAAGAAAAAAAGATATTTAAGTTTGAAAGAGAGAAAGAAAGAAAGAAATGTAAGTTTGAAAGAACAAAATAAATTTAAGTTTGAAAGAAAGAAAGAAGGAAATGTAAGTTTGAAAGAAAGAAAGAAATGTAAGTTTGAAAGAAAGAAAGAAATGTAAGTTTGAAAGAAAGAAAGAAATGTAAGTTTGAAAAAAATAAAGAAATTTAAGTTTGAAAGAAAGAAAGAAATTTAAGTTTGAAAGAAAGAAAGATATTTAAGTTTGAAAGAGAGAAAGAAAGAAAGAAATGTAAGTTTGAAAGAAAGAAAGAAAATTAAGTTTAAAAAGAAAGAACGAAAGAAATTTAAGTTTGAAAGAAAGAAAGAAATGTAAGTTTGAAAGAAAGAAAGAAATGTAAGTTTGAAAGAAAGAAAGAAATGTAAGTTTGAAATAAATAAATAAATAAATTTAAGTGTGAAAGAAAGAAAGAAATTTAAGCTTGAAAGAAAGAAAGACATTTAAGTTTGAAATAAATAAATAAATTTAAGTTTGAAAGAAAGAAAGAAATTTAAGCTTGAAAGAAAGAAAGACATTTAAGTTTGAAAGAAAGAAATGTAAGTTTGAAAGAAAGAAAGACGTTTAAGTTTGAAAGAAAAAAGAAATTTAAGTTTGAAAGAAAGAAAGAAATTTAAGTTTGAAAGAAAAAGAAATTTAAGTTTGAAATAAAAAAATTTATTTAAGTTTGAAAGAAAGAAAGAAATTTAGGTTTGAAAGAAAGAAAGAAATTTAAGCTTGAAAGAAAGAAAGACATTTAAGTTTGAAAGAAAGAAATGTAAGTTTGAAAGAAAGAAAGACGTTTAAGTTTGAAAGAAAGAAAGAAATTTAAGTTTGAAAGAAAGAAAGATATTTAAGTTTGAAAGAGAGAAAGAAAGAAAGAAATGTAAGTTTGAAAGAAAGAAAGAAAATTAAGTTTAAAAAGAAAGAACGAAAGAAATTTAAGTTTGAAAGAAAGAAAGAAAGAAATGTAAGTTTGAAAGAAAGAAAGAAATGTAAGTTTGAAAGAAAGAAAGAAATGTAAGTTTGAAATAAATAAATAAATAAATTTAAGTGTGAAAGAAAGAAAGAAATTTAAGCTTGAAAGAAAGAAAGACATTTAAGTTTGAAATAAATAAATAAATTTAAGTTTGAAAGAAAGAAATTTAAGCTTGAAAGAAAGAAAGACATTTAAGTTTGAAAGAAAGAAATGTAAGTTTGAAAGAAAGAAAGACGTTTAAGTTTGAAAGAAAAAAGAAATTTAAGTTTGAAAGAAAGAAAGAAATTTAAGTTTGAAAGAAAAAGAAATTTAAGTTTGAAATAAAAAAATTAATTTAAGTTTGAAAGAAAGAAAGAAATTTAGGTTTGAAAGAAAGAAAGAAATTTAAGTTTGAAAGAAAGAAAGTTATTTAAGTTTGAAAGAGAGAAAGAAAGAAAGAAAGAAAGAAAGAAAGAAAGAAAGAAATGTAAGTTTGAAAGAAAGAAATTTAAGATTGAAAGAAAGAACGAAAGAAATTTAAGTTTGAAAGAATGAAAGAAAGAAATGTAAGTTTAAAAGAACAAAATAAATTTAATTTTGAACGAAAGAATGAAAGAAATTTAAGTTTGAAAGAAAGAAAGATATTTAAGTTTGAAAAAAAGAAAGAAATTTAGGTTTGAAAGAAAGAAAGAAATTTAAGTTTGAAAGAAAGAAAGACGTTTAAGTTTGAAAGAAAAAAGAAATTTAAGTTTGAAAGAAAGAAAGAAATTTAAGTTTGAAAGAAAAAGAAATTTAAGTTTGAAATAAAAAAATTAATTTAAGTTTGAAAGAAAGAAAGAAATTTAGGTTTGAAAGAAAGAAAGAAATTTAAGTTTGAAAGAAAGAAAGTTATTTAAGTTTGAAAGAGAGAAAGAAAGAAAGAAAGAAAGAAAGAAAGAAAGAAAGAAAGAAAGAAATGTAAGTTTGAAAGAAAGAAATTTAAGATTGAAAGAAAGAACGAAAGAAATTTAAGTTTGAAAGAATGAAAGAAAGAAATGTAAGTTTAAAAGAACAAAATAAATTTAATTTTGAACGAAAGAATGAAAGAAATTTAAGTTTGAAAGAAAGAAAGATATTTAAGTTTGAAAAAAAGAAAGAAATTTAGGTTTGAAAGAAAGAAAGAAATTTAAGTTTGAAAGAAAGAAAGAAATTTAAGTTTGAAAGGAAGAAAGATATTTAAGTTTGAAAGAAAGAAAGAAATGTAAGTTTGAAAGAAAGAAAGAAATAACGAAAGAAATTGAAGTTTTAAAGAAAGAAAGAAAGAAAGAAAGAAAGAAAGAAATGTAAGTTTGAAAGAATGAAAGAAATGTAAGTTTGAAAGAAATGTAAGTTTGAAAAAAAGAAAGAAATTTAAAATTGAAAGAAAGAAAGAAATTTAAGTTTGAAAGAAAGAAAGAAATTTAAGTTTGAAAGAAAGAAAGAAATGTAAGTTTGAAAGAAAGAAAGAAAGAAAGAAATGTAAGTTTGAAAGAAAGAAAGAAAGAAATGTAAGTTTGAAATAAACAAATAAATTTCAGTTTGAAAGAAAGAAAGAAATTTATGTTTGAAAGAAAGAAATGTAAGTTTGAAAGAAATAAATACGTTTAAGTTTGAAAGAAAAAAGAAATTTAAGTTTGAAAGAAAGAAAGAAATTTAAGAAAGAAAGAAAGAAAGAAATTTAAGTTTGAAATAAATAAATTAATTTAAGTTTGAAAGAAAAAAAAGAAATTTAAGTTTGAAAGAAATAAAGATATTTAAGTTTAAAAGAGAGAAAGAAAGAAAGAAATGTAAGTTTGAAAGAACAAAAGAAATTTAAGTTTGAAAGAAAGAATGAAAGAAAGAAAGATATTTAAGTTTGAAAGAAAGAAAGAAATTTAAGTTTGAAAGAAAGAAAGATATTTAAGTTTGAAAGAAAGAAAGAAAGAAAGAAATGTAAGTTTGAAAAAAAGAAATTTAAGATTGAAAGAAAGAACGAAAGAAATGTAAGTTTGAAAGAAAGAAAGAAATGTAAGTTTGAAAGAAAGAAAGAAATGTAAGTTTGAAATAAATAAATAAATAAATTTAAGTGTGAAAGAAAGAAAGAAATTTAAGCTTGAAAGAAAGAAAGACATTTAAGTTTGAAATAAATAAATAAATTTAAGTTTGAAAGAAAGAAAGACATTTAAGCTTGAAAGAAAGAAAGACATTTAAGTTTGAAAGAAAGAAATGTAAGTTTGAAAGAAAGAAAGACGTTTAAGTTTGAAAGAAAAAAGAAATTTAAGTTTAAAAGAAAGAAAGAAATTTAAGTTTGAAAGAAAGAAAGAAATTTAAGTTTGAAATAAAAAAATTAATTTAAGTTTGAAAGAAAGAAAGAAATTTAGGTTTGAAAGAAAGAAAGAAATTTAAGTTTGAAAGAAAGAAAGATATTTAAGTTTGAAAGAGAGAAAAAAAGAAAGAAAGAAAGAAAGAAAGAAAGAAATGTAAGTTTGAAAGAAAGAAATTTAAGATTGAAAGAAAGAACGAAAGAAATTTAAGTTTGAAAGAATGAAAGAAAGAAATGTAAGTTTGAAAGAACAAAAGAAATTTAATTTTGAAAGAAAGAATGAAAGAAATTTAAGTTTGAAAGAAAGAAAGATATTTAAGTTTGAAAGAAAGAAAGAAATTTAGGTTTGAAAGAAAGAAAGAAATTTAAGTTTGAAAGAAAGAAAGAAATTTAAGTTTGAAAGGAAGAAAGATATTTAAGTTTGAAAGAAAGAAAGAAATGTAAGTTTGAAAGAAAGAAAGAAATAACGAAAGAAATTGAAGTTTTAAAGAAAGAAAGAAAGAAAGAAAGAAAGAAATGTAAGTTTGAAGAATGAAAGAAATGTAAGTTTGAAAGAAATGTAAGGTTGAAAAAAAGAAAGAAATTTAAATTTGAAAGAAAGAAAGAAATTTAAGTTTGAAAGAAAGAAAGAAATTTAAGTTTGAAAGAAAGAAAGAAAGAAATGTAAGTTTGAAAGAAAAAAAGAAAGAAAGAAATGTAAGTTTGAAAGAAAGAAAGAAAGAAATGTAAGTTTGAAATAAACAAATAAATTTCAGTTTGAAAGAAAGAAAGAAATTTATGTTCGAAAGAAAGAAATGTAAGTTTGAAAGAAATAAATACGTTTAAGTTTGAAAGAAAAAAGAAATTTAAGTTTGAAAGAAAGAAAGAAATTTAAGAAAGAAAGAAAGAAAGAAATTTAAGTTTGAAATAAATAAATTAAAGTTTGAAAGAAAAAAAGAAATTTAAGTTTGAAAGAAATAAAGATATTTAAGTTTAAAAGAGAGAAAGAAAGAAAGAAATGTAAGTTTGAAAGAACAAAATAAATTTAAGTTTGAAAGAAAGAATGAAAGAAAGATATTTAAGTTTGAAAGAAAGAAAGAAATTTAAGTTTGAAAGAAAGAAAGATATTTAAGTTTGAAAGAAAGAAAGAAAGAAAGAAAGAAATAAAGAAATGTAAGTTTGAAAGAAAGAAATTTAAGTTTGAAAGAAAGAACGAAAGAAATTTAAGTTTGAAAGAAAGAAAGAAAGAAAGAAATGTAAGTTTGAAAGAAAGAAATGTAAGCTTGAAATAAATAAATAAATGTAAGTTTGAAAAAAGAAAGAAATTGAAGTTTGAAAGAAAGAAAGAAATTTAAGCTTGAAAGAAAGACTTTTAAATTTGAAAGAAAGAAATGTAAGTTTGAAAGAAAGAAAAATATAAGTTTGAAAGAAAGAAAGAACTTTAAGTTTGAAATAAATAAATAAATTTAAGTTTGAAAGAAAGAAAGACAATTTAAGTTTGAATGAAAGAAAGAAATTTAAGTTTGAAATAAATAAATACATTTAAGTTTGAAAGAAAGAAATAAATTTAAGTTTGATAGAAAGAAAGAAATTTAAGTTTGAAAGAAAGAACAAAATAAATTTAAGTTTGAAAGAAAGAAAGAAATTTAAGTTTGAAAGAAATAATGTAAGTTTGAAAGAAAGAACGAAAGAAATTTAAGTTTGAAGAAAGACAAAGAATGTAAGTTGAAAGAAAGAAAGAAAGAAAGAAAGAAAGAAAGAAAGAAAGAAATGTAAGTGTGAAAGAAAGAAAGAAATGTAAGTTTGAAAGAAAGAAAGAATTGAAAGAAAGAATTTAAGTTTGAAGAAAGAAATGTAAGTTTGAAAGAAAGACATTTAAGTTTGAAGAAAGAAGACATTTAAGTTTGAAAGAAAGAAAGAAATTTAAGTTTGAAAGAAAGAAAGAAAGAAAGAAAGAAAGAAAGAAAGAAAGAAAGGAAGAAAGAAATTTAAGTTTGAAATAATAAATAAATAAATAAATAAAGAATGAATGAAACAATAGTTACAATGAATGACAGATTAATTAGGAAGAAAAAAAGAAAAATAAAGAAAGATTAGTGTAACGAGTTAAGATGTTGTGGGAAGAAGGAGGCAGGAACTGGCGAATATTTAACAACTTTTAATAAATAAATAAACACAAAACTGAAAGTATAATCCTGCAGCCCCTTGCGGACGACTGCTGGCCACACAAAACAGAAACAAAACACAATACAAGTTCAGGCCTGTTCCTCTCTCTCTCTCTTCACTGTCTTCGCTCCTCCTTTATGCTTCCGCTCCTCCGTGAGAGATACGAGACCGGTACATTGCGCAGGTGTCACTCATCAGTAATCAAGCCACCGGTCTCGTGACGTCCTCCCACTGCCCTCGACCTTGTGCTGCTCGCCACATACCCCCATCGCCCCTCGCAGGCCAGGGGGTACCCAAGACACTGCGCTCTACTCCCCCCTCCCCCTCCTCCAGGGAGACCGGACACGGTGGCTGTGGTACCTGGGGGTATGGACAAGAGAAGAGAAAAGGATACGGAAGCATGAGGAGCGACAGAGATGAGATAGGCGAAAGAGGGAAAAAAAAAATCTTCCCACAACGCGCTGTCATGTTGTCCTCCACCAGCTGGGCGATCTTCTCTGCGGTGCCTGGCTCAATTATTTTCAAAATAGAATTTGAAGTTTAACTTTTGGGTACCCATTTAGAAAATGGGCGTGGCAAAATACACTCAAAAGCCTATAAATCATAAACGAAAAATTCAGAACATCACAAAAATTGGTGAGCATACGTGACAATCTAAAGAGCATGCAACATTTTATTGGGATCGGACAAAAGGCGGCGCTATAACTGGTAAAAAGCTATATATTTCCTATGTTTAATTGCCTGTATTGGCTGTAAATCTTTTTTTTTTAAATTAGACATAAAACAATGTCTTTTGATGCTTTTGTGCTTAAAGGCCTTAAAGGCCTTAACTGCTTGAACACCGATAAATGCTGCTTGCAGCTTTAATTATTATTATTACTACACAACAATAATAATAAATATTGAAATACAATAAAAGTCTAAATTATCAGTACACGTTATGATAAAAATTAAATGTGACAGGCATAATTACCAGTCGTTGCTCAAGTGCAACAGATGCAGGCCCTGAAGGTCCAGCAGTGGCCTGGGGAGAGGTGGGAGTTGGAATGACGGCTGAGCTGGTGGTGGCAGGTGATGGACCAGAGGATGGGTCCAGTAGCTCAACGGTTGGGTCCAAACCAGCATCTTCAAAGCCCTCATCTTCCAACTCCTCCTCTGTGCCTACATCTTCCAGCATCTACTCAGTCTCCTCTGAGTCAGGTTGGACATCCTGCAAGGCCCTCCCTGTCTGGCGGTATAGGTAATCTATACCTATTAGCTCCCCTGGGACAGACAAGAAAAAAAGAATAGAGGAAAATTTACTTTTCATAAAATTCATAAAAAGGTCATTCTATTTTATGGATATAGAAAATAGCCTCATGATGGAAAGCTTAAACTAACCAGTGTAAACAGCAGGTGGCTGAAAAGAGGGGACAAGTTTCCTTCCAAGCACCTTGACACTGTAGTTGTTGACACAGTGAACAAGGTCGCCTGAGTAGCTGAGCAGTGATGGAGGCCTGACTGCCAGGGATGCAGCTTCACGGTCCTGATTCCACCTGTTAAGGCCTTCCAGGAGGTACAGCTGGAAATTCAGGCTGTTGGCACTGGTTCCTTAAGACAGTACAAATATGAGCAATATTGTTAGGTTAACTTGTTGTGTTTGGTTCATTGACAGACAATGATAACATTGATATAATTATAATGATAACAATACTACTACTACTAATAATAATAATAATAATAAAATGTTTAACTCCACATATGTAATCTTGCTGATGAATAAAAAGTGATTCCTACTGACCTGGAATGAACCTGTTCAGATGCAAGTGGAAGGATTCAAGTGATGTGGACCCTCTCGCACATCTGTAGTTTGGCAAGACAATGCCCCCCTTTGTAGTGGTGCCAGTTACAGTGTACAGAAGGACACCTGGTTCATCCTGAATGCACTTCACGTGCTTTTTCTGGACTTGCCAGATGTGCTGCATCCTCTCGTGGTCCAAGAGAGGGACACCAAGAAGGTCTCTGCCCTTTACCCCCATGAGCTCATTAAGAAGCAGTTCAATCATTGTGATAGTCTGCAGCTCCCCTCTTGTCCGCCTCCTGCAGTGCAATCCAGTTCCTGCTTGGTTATCTGCTGGTCCACTATTTTTTCAGTGATCCCAGGAACACCTTCTCGTTTCAGCTGTTCCCTCTTCGCTTGACACAGCAAGGCAACATCTCCACTGTCCCACTCAAAAATGCAGCTTGACAGTCTGGACATGAAGATGGGGTAGAGAGGATGTGCATCCTTTGAACACCCAGATGCCAGTCGCCGCATGTAGTGGTATATGTCAAGCTTTACAACCAGGTCTGGCCACCCACCAAATCTTTGTTTGAGTTTTGTCTGTCCAGTGCCCTCCCGACAACATTCACAATCCACATAGAGAAGCCGAGGAGGAGCCACACCAGCATTGCTGTACCTGTGGATGAGATCAGCAGCCATGGTGTCAAGAGCAGGACCCTCCTGAGCAGTCAGGACACTGATGAGGATTTGGCCCACCTCATTGCTCACAGATGTAACCCACAAGGCGGTCCCCCTTGGCAAGGCCTGATAGCTTCTTGGTGATCTGTGATTACACAAAAGACAGTGAGTGCCTAAAGTCCAAATAAACTGTTTATTTTATATGTAAAACACTGAAACAATACAGTTTTTTACACAAAGCAATAATTACATTTTTCACATGTCTTTAATGCTAATGTTGTATTTTAGACTTTTGTTTGTAAGGTGTGATTCTACAGTGGTAAGAATAAAAAATATTGACCTTTTTTGTGGAATCCATTTTTAATATATTGCCAAAGGTTGATGTTATGCTGGCTTTGATGTGATCCAGTCTGCTTAAGATGTCTCGGCCATAAACAGCCAGCATCCACCTGTGGGAAGGAATAGCCACTGGCTTCGGAGGGTCGTGGACAGGGAGCAGGCTTGGCTGGGCAACAAAGTCTGAGCATGCGCCAAGGTAGCGACAAACACGCTTAAGCCACTCCTCGCTGTGATTTTCCCTCACCTGCCTGACCAAGCGGCTGGGACTATTACCCAAGGTCCTCTCTCTCAGAAAACGGATCACCCGCAAGTCACAAGCGTATCTGTATTAATAAACAAAGTGAAAAAGTGGCAAACATTAAAACAAGCTCATTTCTAGTGTGTTTGAATAACAAACATTTGTGACACAGGCTAAATCATTTCAGTATACGGTACTCACCTTTGTGTCAGGATCAGTCGGAACTCCATTCTTGTGTGCCAAATCCAGCTGGTCCAAGATGGTCTTGCTACTGGAAATGTAACTCGTCTTACAACCAGCGGCACTGCACCAGAGGGTCTCCGTGATCATCAGGTAGTACCTATCGACATCCAAAACCTGGCGGGCTCGCTTGTGGGCTCCATAACCTGTGAGCTGTTTTCCACACACAGGACAGCACAGCCTGACCTTCCAAAGGTGGTATGGCATCCACAAGAGAAGCCGGGTGTGTGAAAAAATGCTCTGGAGTGGGGGCCTGATGATAAATAAGCGCTGGCTCCGGTGGATCATACCACAGCTTCAGGTCAGTGCGCAGCCGGTGGTTCCTCCACAGAGCAGATGAAATCCACTTCTGATCCTGAGGTGGTATGGTCCCTATCAGCTTTGCAGGCAGCCAGCCAGGCTCTGAACCAGGAGCAGTCTCCATGTCAGCAGTGGTGTGAGCGGAGGGACCAACCACAGATGGAGCAGCAGAGCTGACAAAAAAAGGGGGTGGCAGATCCATAGGGTGCAGTGGCAAGTGGAGCAGAGGAGGTACCAGAGGAGGAGGCGGCAGCTGACACTTCCTTTATAAATAAAAAAGGCAAATAATGAAGGATGATTATTTGAAGTTAAGTGTCACTGTGAAGAAAACCACTTAATTTAAGAGTTTCTCAGCTCTAGCAGCTACCGATGGTATCGAAGATGTGCTTGTGACACAGGAGAGGGAGGAAGAGACAGAGGAGAGACAGTCTGAATGTACATCCTGGGACTGCAGGCAGGCGATGGTGTCCTCCTTGTCATGGCACTTGTGACAGTGCTGGACATGGCAGAAGAGTCGGAAGTGCAACTGATGGGCTGAGAGAATATAACCGCAGTTTACAACATTATATATAATATAAATCTGCCCTTATTAGGAGCAATGACAACATAAATTTAACATAACTTTATGGATTGAAATTAACAGTAGCCTTACAAGAATACCCAGGCATAACAAGAAATAGCGTGAATATTATATGATTGTATTATACGATTGATTATATGATTGTAAAATCAAATTCAAACTGTCATTCTCTTTACATTACCTTGGTTGCATGCTTCCTGCACAAATCTAAGTTTGGCTTTAAAGCGGCACCGTGGGACCCACCGAACCGTGGCTTTATAAACTGAAAAAAAGTTGTTTTAAAAGTCATCTTAAGTGGAGCCTTGTAAATGAAGTTGCATATATTTGAATATGCTAAAAATGTAAATATCAGTATCAGTAAATACTCATTACTTACTGATGCCATAGTCAAAGTTGGCTTGCGGGGTGTGAGAGCAGATGTTGCCGTCTGCCCCGGTGTAGCGGCAGATGATGCAGATGAGGGACCTGGGTGTCATTGAAAAAGACACTGACCTGGAAGGCTACAGGTTAAGAGAAAAGAAAATGAAAATTAATAATAGAGACAACAACACCAACACTTCATAATTTTAGGAAAAGATTGTTGATACCTTTGCTATATGAAATCCACAACTACATGTCTGTGTCCCTCCAAACAAAGGCATTTGTCCCTGCACTGGACATTTTTCGATCTGTAATATTGTTTACAGTGAATCATGTGAATGTGAAGAATGTGAATATGACATAGCTTTATGTTTTATGATTGTACACATAACACTTTATCTAAATTTACCTTCAGATACAGGTCATGCCACTTTCTCTGGCGGAGTGCCGGTCTGTTTCCTGCCTCAGAAGGCCAGACCCCCACAACAGCATACCTTCGCAGGCGTGACATCCACTCCTCTTCGCTCATAGCCCTGTGCATTTTGTGTTTGGATGCCATCTTCCATTACTAGAGTAAATAAAAATTGTAACTATTCACTTTAAATTTTTAACTATTCAGTACATGGTATAACCATATCAACAAGGGTACGGTAATATATAGTACCTCACTGTATAATATATTAATACATAGTACCTCAGTGTATACTATATTAATACATAGTAGTAGCAGATATATAAGTAATTTAGAACAATCATATTAAGATTATTATCAGTTGGTAAACACAAATCATTGTGGGTGTTTAAAAGTGAACACAATAGCAGGTGTTGTACCAACGTTATACCAATGTTTATACCAATTATAATGTCGAAAATACGTTTCAGCTAAAGTTAACGTTACTCCATTCATTCATTCATTCATTCATTCTTAGCTAAGTTAGTTAGCAAACTAAACAAAGCAACAACTTTGACGTCACCTACCACAATGGTTAAAGTTTATTTAAGAAAAAACTATTAATTTCAGATACCTATGAAACCCCTTTTATTACAGATATGTAATTAAACAGAGAAACCTTACCTCGGTGTCACCGTCAAAGTCTTAAAACAATGTAACGTTAACGTTAAAAAGTTTATTTAAAATAAATACTATGAATGAATGCTAGATAATTAAATAGAGGAATCTTACCTCGGTGGATTAAATTCCTAAATCGCTAAATTCAAATACGGACTTATTGATAGGATGTAGACTTACTGCGCATGCTCCGGCAATGATGGAAAGGGTCACGGTGATTGGCTGTCTTAAAATGGATAAATAACTTTTATTGATAGGATGTAGACTTACTGCGCATGCTCCGGCAATGATGGAAAGGGTCACGGTGATTGGCTGTCTTAAAATGGATAAAATGGAAATGCTGAGATCTGATGGGCTGTCATACAAAATGGAAAAGATGGACATGCAGGGACGTGATTTGTCGAAATTAGACAGACGAACGATCTCCGGGCACCGCTATCCGGGCTCTTGCCAGAGACGCATGCGTGTGTTGCGTGGGAACGCACAGCAAAATGAATCGTATTGGCTGAAATAAAAAAAAGATTCTCCCAAGCATCGTATTCCCTTCTTCGACGATTGAGAACGGCCGTCCAAACGTCTGCTGTGTCAAAAAATATATTTGCGGAATTAGTGGGAATGCAGCCTATTAGATTGATAATAATCAAACGACAATAATGCTAGTTAAAAGAACAAGAACTCA
>JARPMJ010005101.1:0-66885 GCA_033366665.1 Phoxinus dragarum
CCAATCTCATTTCATAACGTCATAACAATTGTAAACATTTGAAGTAACATATATTATCAATTATATTTTTACTGTAGTGTAGTGTTACTGAGGTGTTTAATTATTTATAGGCTGCCTAGCTGCTATAGGCTTGTTATTATTATTGTATGCAGCACTGCACATATATGCCTACAAGACACAACAAGGTGTTTATTACATAGGCTTAGGCTATTTTTTTTTTAATCACAATTTTTACCCAATTTTAAAATCTAAAATGGATTCCCACAATCGTGCAGCCCCTATAGTTTATCTTGATATCACCATGTTCACAGTTGTTTCGTTTTTTTACAGGGACCAGATGAGAGACCACTGAGTCATGCTGACTTAAAGCTGCCGTCGGCAAGTCTGGCAGATTGAGTGGACTTAGACAAAATTGTGAATGTTTACAACTCTCATGCCCCTACCCCACTACCAACGCCGCCCATCGTCAGTGCGTGTGTACCTGATTTTCTGTGAACGCGTCCGTCTTCAGCATCGATCAACACCATAGACTCGGAGGTAGGCTGCCCTGGCTAATCTATCCATAGATAGCAATAACCGAGGAATTGGAAGCTTGTTATTAGATTTTCTCTCTGCCATCACGCTTCGTACAATCTTCAGGCGAACTTCAGGCGTGTCGTGTGTATGTGATATTGTAACGTCTGCGCGAGGGAGGGGGATCTATGATTTGTGCACGACCTGTGATTGACAGTCAGATCTCACACCCCCCTGCGCTGATTAGACCCGATGATCCGGGAGCGGTGGATTTTTGCAAAACAAAATAACACTCTCCAGGTGGAGTTAGAAGCTCGGGTTTTTTTCTAAAACCACTTTATTTATGTTGTTCTGTCGGGATTATAGTGTCAACTTCACTGAATTTGATCAAAAAAATGTTGCCGACGGCAGCTTTAAACATTCACATGATTCTCTGCACATGGTGAAAATGAAAAATCAAACAACATGGAAAGCTTCTAGGCTGTAGGCTTCTCAAGGGAGCAGTAAAAATTGTTCCAAGGAAATATGTTCGGGACAACACCACTCTATCCATTTGTGTTTCAGGGTTGGATCCACAGGAAAATAATTAAATGAAAGGTAGGGCTGTTTTTGGGTGGAAGACGAACAGCCTAGAACACAACAGAAACTGTGACTCTTCGACTTTACCATTTTTCGTATCTGCCACTACGATAACGGGAAGTTCTAATACACTTCATTGACGTATTTCCAGTCGAAAAATGCGGAAGTGCGTAAAAGGCGTATTACATCAGTATAGCTGCTAAACTGATTTGTCAGTCACTACTGGAGGTGTCACAACATACGGCGACATGTTCCACGACTCGGTGTCAGTGTTTTGCAACATGTCACTGACACATGCCAACATCCACCGGATGTGCCACTTAGCATAGCAACATGTGCCATTGGCTTCTGTGCGTCAGATTAACCATGTCGCTTAATGTTAATAAAGCTACTGCAGTTGATACAAGTTGGTGACGATAATGCAGTAGTCAACATTTGAAGTGGATCAAAACCTTTCATCAAAGTTATATATGAATTTTGAACAATACCCGTTCTTGTCTTAGAACTTTGAGGAACTTTTTTGATCCACTTGTTATGGAATATGCAATTATTCTATTATAATTATGCCTTTTTGTGTATGAAGTACTTATGTGTTATAGTTAACCATAATTGTAATTTTGTATAATGAAAGTGTTTTTATAAAGCAAGAACACCAGAAGTAGTTGTTAAACGATTTGTTAAGAAAGTGTTACATAATGAAGGACACTTGTAATAATCATTGTAACCATATTGTAATGAAGTAGCGAACTCAGAGGGATCCATTTGCAGCTTTTATTAGAATGGTCAACAGGCAGGGTCAAATAGTAGCAGACAGAACAACGGAGAGAACACAGGGCAGATCGGGGTCACAGGCAGAAGTCGAGGCAGGCAGCAAAAGGCTAGGTCCAATAGGCAATCCGGGTCAAGGCAGGCGGAGAACAATCAGAGGTTGGTATAAACAGTCCAGAACAGAACAGCAAACACATAGATAACCGTTTGGAATTGAAAGCCGGGGCAATGCAATACTTCGCAATGAACGAGAGTGAACAGGGTTTATATGGGTGAGTGTGGATGAGCTGCAGGTGTTTGTGTAATCAGTCCCAGGTGAATGAGATGATGAGTGCTGATGAGTCCGGGCAGTGAGTGTGGAAATGTAGTTTGTGAGGAAGTGATCAGTCTATTGTGGAGCGCCCTCTGGTGGCTCTAGAGGGCACTCCAGCTGGTAATCATTACACATATATTGAGAAAGTGGTTTATGAAGAAGACACGGCAATTGTTGTTGTAAAATCATTTATTGAGAAAGTGGTTTATGAAGTAAAACACTGCAACATTTTTTGTACAATGATTTATTGAGAAAATGGTTTGTAAAGAAAAAACACACACTGAATGTTGTAAGCATTTAGCTTAATTTAGCAAATGGCTTAAATTGAAAATATATTAGAGCTTTGCTAAAGAAAGAAGAAAAATTCAAGCATTACCGTCATATGGTGTTGCAGACGAGGCACAGAATGCAACAAGAAAAGGTCAGAAAAAGGAGGACGAAGAGGTGAAAGGCTTTATATACAGGGGTGCACATAACTTTTTCAGTGAGTTACTCAGGTGAGGACCAGGAGATGGTGTTTGGTACTCACCCCATATGTAGCGTGGCCACAGCTGTCAATCATGACGTCACATTTCCGTTTTTATAGCATAAAATAACTAACTATAACCAAACTTATAAAAAAATAATAAACGAACAATTAAATTTTACATCAGCGTGAAAAGAACGACCTAAACTGATAGAAAACACCTTTGGGAAAAAAATTATTTGAAGTGTTATTTGATTGTTCAGATATATTTATTTGTATAAATTAAATATAATTAATCCTTATTAAAGATATTAAAGAGCAGTGAATTTTCTCTTTTTATTTTGTTGTTTGATCAATATTAAGTGTACAGAAGGCATTAGGTTTATTACGCACTGTCACTTTAAGAGTGTGCAGATCCAATTGCACTGATGCACTGTACGTTCTGTAAAGACATAACCGACTGTGTTTACGTGAATACTCTCCAAAACGGACATTTAGACATAATGTTGTGTATTTGTCCATTCAGACGCGAAAGAGAGCTCGATTCAGTCCTTGCGCGCTGTCTATGTGCGGGGCTGCACGCTTCGGGTCGGGTCGTGTGTGTGTGTGTGTTCGCACAGAAAAACATACCGAATAAAGCTGTCTTTCGCATCATCACTCTTATTCAGATCTATCCATATGTCTGCTCTTCTCTTTCTCCCAGACGTTTACATTTTTTAACGATTTGAGACATGCATGAAGCGCATGCCGACTCGGTAGATCAGCACGTTACAATTCAAATGTGCGCATCTTCCACAAACGCAAATCAGTTCTGACTGGATCACTTCTCCAATCGTCCCTCCCTTACAATTAAAATAATGTTTATAGCTAAAATTGTAGGCTTACCATTTCTTTAAATAACGTTTTAATGTCTTTATTTCTAATAAAAAATGCATTGGCGTGGTTATCTGCTGTTATTTTGTGACTGTTTAATATCATGGTAGTGTGCAGTGAGATGTTTCCATAGTAAATAGTGTGCCGCGAAAGAAAACACTTTGGGAAACACTGAGCTAACGTTAGTGTGGCAAACCTGACTAGTCAGCTTTTCCAAGTCTAACGTTACCTCCGACTGGATCATCTATGACCGATCGGCACGGCAGTATGCAGGGAGAATCAGCTGAGCTTACTAGCTTGTAGAGATGGGATTTATGGCTCTTTGAGGGGATCCGGATCTTGGCGATCCGTTCCTTTCAAAGAGCCGTTCAAAAGAATGGCTCTTTTGGCTCTTTTTAAATATTTAGTCAGTTTTAAGAAGCCAGCTTGTTGAGGGCATCTCAGTTTATCCTGGAAATAATCACTGGGAGGAATGATGAGGTGAGATTTGTAGTCAAATAATTAAAACACCAATATCTGAGTTTGAATTATTCTGAATATTGATTATTACCTCATTTGTCATGTGTGGACTATATTCCATAGGGTTCCACAACATCCCTCTGCTTAGAAAGTAACATCACTATTTTGGATTTACCTTTAGTGTGTATGTGTTAAGCTATGTTGACTTATGTTGTTCATACAATACCTACTCACAAATAACATAAAAAACAAAGCCGGCTGCAATGAATTTCTGTGCAAAACAGCTTTTACTACAAACACTTCCACACAAGAACATTTTGATAAAAAAAACAAAAAATATTTAAAGTTTTAAATATATACTGTAGATAAAATTAGAATAAATAAAATGGAAATGTCTACATACAGTCCACTATTACTACTATTACTTATAATTATTAATAATACTATTAATTATAAACTTTGCAAATAGGACATCACCCGATGATCGATGATGTGACTTATATGGTTATTTTTGTATGATCAACTCCTTAATATTCCTAAATATTACTTCATTCAAAAAACGTAATTGATTTAAGGATGGAGATTGCACAGGAAAGTAAAGTGAGTGAAAGCAATTGGGACATTGCTTAATTTGTATAATCTTTACTCTTATTGGTGTCGTGCTACAGACCTAATTTAAATATTATGCAGGAAACAGAAATCCGACCGGTTATCCAGATACAGAGGCTACTTAATATGAAACAAATGTAAACGCACGGTGTCCTGATTGGCTAATGATCCGATCTGCTTGATCGGATCATGGTGATTGCATGTTAATGCCAAGTGTAAACGCAGCCTTTGTGTGCATCGGTGTGAAACACGCATAGGAAAAAAAGAACGACAGAAAGAACGGCTCCCCTCCCGCCGCGACTCGGCTCCCATCGTTCATGTTTATGAGCCGTTCAAAAGAATCGGTTCGTTCGCGAACGTCACAACTCTACTAGCTTGATTCTCTCCAGCATCAGCTTACGGTTTAATCACACACAACCCCAAGTCTGCCACCGTTAGCATCAATATGCGTTAGCTAGCTAAGCTAACTTGACTAACGTTAGCTAGCTGTTTACAAGGCACAATATGAGAGCACACACTGGCACACACTGTTTTAATATGAAATCACTTGGCTAACAATGTTAACAACATTAACGTCAACTCACCTCAATATGTTTTCTCAGATTTGAGGGTGAAGTTTTGAATGCTGAAATTGAAAATGCGTGAGCGTATGCTGGCAAAGAGCTTGCGAACTCGCGGGCGCCCTCGCGCATTCTTTTTTTCAAAAGAAAACCAAGTTTTTCATTGGTTTGGAAAATCAGTGTAATAAATACTTGGAGCAGGCATGGGAAATGTATCGGAGTAAAAAGTAAACTTTGTCTTTAATATTGTAGTGGAGTAAGAGTGAAAGTCGATGCAAATAAAACATACTCAAGTAAAGTACAGATCCCCGAAAAAAATACTTAAGTAAAGTAGCGAAGTATTCTTACTTCGTTACTTACCACCACTGGTTTTCTTGTGGTATGTCTATCATAACTGAAGTCAGTTCCTCATCACTGTCACAGAAGTCTGGTGTGCTTTGTTTGGGTGTGTGTAGATCTATTATTTGATTATTTGTGAATGTGAGTGTGAGTGGACTGTTTGAAATGAAGTACTCCTCAATGTCCTGACTGTCCATAGTGCTTATGTCATTTTGTTTGTTGACAAAGTTTCTCAGAAGTGAATTTGTTACAGATAAAGAGACTCTTCATGGTCTCGTTCAATTATAACAAACCCACTACATTTAGTAATGTAACTGGTACCTTTACGCAGAATTTTGCATGTAGTGCAACGATGGAAACTGTCATTTTTTGACAAGGTATGCTGGGGGTATGACACTTGGGGCACTGCTTTTACATGGTGATTGATGCACCAATGATGTCTGCAGTTACTGTGTGGAGTGTGGGCGGAGGAGGTTTGGGGTCATCGGTAGTAGGCGGCATGGCAATTTTTTTGGGTATTGGTGTTATGGTGGTTGATCGTGTAGTGGTGAGTGTTATCTTGTCATTGAATTTTCTGGTGGATAAATTAGTAATATTGTAAGATTTGCCAACATCAACCATGTTTATTTGCGCGTCCCATAAGGACAGCGAGATGGTGCCAGTAGTGTCCACCAGGCAGCAGGTCTTGAGCTCACAGTCATTCTCTCGTATGGTGACAGTGGTGTTGGAAATGTCCATCGTGTAGACCAATGCCTGCAGTTTGGTGATCTGTAATGAATGAAATGTTAGTAATTGAAGTACATGATGTTTATTGATAACTAATAACAGTTTAAGTAATAAAGGGAAAAAACAAGCAAAGTTATTGGGAGATTTATATGATTTATTTTATTTTAATATTCAGATATTTATATAGTAATTGAGATAGTAGATATGTGCTGGTATTTGGTAATGTGATAAATTGACATTACCATATCAATATCTCACGTAGAGAAAAATCATTGAGCAAACAGGACACTTACACTAGCTGCGTTTACATGGACCCTTATAATCGGATTGAAGGCTCAATCGGATTGAAAAACCTTCATGTAAACACCTTAATTGATCCGATTGAGCTCGATCCGATTGAAATTTCGATCGGATTGAAAGGGGTGGTTTATTCCTTTTGAAATCCGATCAAGAGAACATGTAAACACTTAATCGGACTGAAAACCAAATCTGAAAGGAATGCGCATGTGCAATGACAGCTAGTACCGAGTTTATACAGTACGATTGCGACTCGCATTGTCAATGGTATTGGTGCTCTCACCCATGGGCGTCAGTTTGGTTTGAAATGTGCTGGGGACAGACACGCATATTTTTTTTCTTTAAACACTTGCATTTTCCTATCAACAGTGGAAACAACTTTAAATACTCAATCTTTTCTGGTCATACAGAAAGGAATAATGCATCAGTCGCAAGTAGGCCTACTTTTATTTGGGTAAACTCACAATAACAAGAAACGTTGTGCTTTTGTAAAATAAAATAAAACAAACAGGGCGCGCTATAATTATCTCCATTGCGTGAACTGGAGCGCGTCTCAATAATGAACTGAAATACAGTGTATAGCCTCAAAAATATGATGAATATTTCTATACAAAGCTCGAAATGTCCACTTTTAAACTAAAAAATTTGAATCGAAAGCAAATACCCGGCTGATTAGGCTCCAAAGGTGCATTCTCTCTATAAGGCGCATCCACTTTACAGCGGAGATGTAGTAGATATGTTTGGAGCCGACACTGATTTAGAAATATATATTTTATTAATAAACAATAAAAATGCCTCATTATTTTTTCAGACATATTATCATTAGTCTGCTTTTGCCGGTGCTTTGCGGCAAGATTGAGCGCGGAATAGGCTATATTCCTCCATGCACTCAGTATTTAAGCAGAAATTAATATAAAAGTGAGAAAAAAATAAAACGAGCTCCACAGAACATAAAATATTCATTTTATTTTATTTTTCGTGTTCGCATTTATGAGGAAAAAACAATGTTACGGACGTGACAGTTCTCGGTTACGGACGCGACCGCTCTGAAATCGGCACTAAAATATGCTTTAAAACATTCACAGACCTCAATCAGAAAGCAAAAAGCCTTTCTTTAAAGTGAATTTCGTTTTGTTTTAATTGTATCTTAATTTTAATCAATGTTTCATCAACCAATTGCCTGGATTTAATAAATAATAAGTAAAGCAAATATATATCGCGCTCGTCGTCTCCTAATTAGCAGCTGGAGTACGTAAATGTTAAATCTGATAAAAAAAAAAAAAAAAAAAAAAGCAGTGGTAAGAGGGTGGCTGTTATGCGCATCGTGGAACGGCGGCGGGAATCGTCTTGTGCACTGATTGTGCGTAACTGCGCATGTCTAAAACGATCAAATCAGATGTAAAGCTTGTGACATGTAAACGCGCACATCAACCCGATTACTTTATTTGTCGTCCATGTAAACACCTTGTTCGGATTCTTTAATCGGATTGATTCATTCGGATTGAGCCATGTAAACGCAGCTACTGATAGACAAGACAGAGCAGGTGCATTTTGATATGAAAAATTATTAGCATTTAGGTTTGGTCCACTTTATTATTAGATTCAGATATATAAATAAAAAAGTACCGTTTGTAAATGTGATGCATCTCTGTAGTGCCTCAGTGCAAGTAAACGGATTATCTTTTACTTTAATTTAAAGATACAGTACACTTTGCTGAAAGGTATATGCCTCATACATTATATTGTGTTTTTCAATGACAAAAAGGGTCAATACTATTGCAAGAGAACAATTATTTCACAGAATGTTCTGTTTACCTTAGGAAAGCTATTTTATGACCATTTAATTTAATGTTAGTTAACTAGAAAAAAAATACAAATAGAGAGGAGTATTTTTGTAGATATGTGCACTATATTACATATGTATTATATTTTACTTGTTACATAATTATTATAATGAAAAGATTGTCCCAATAATGTGCTTAAAGTTAAGTAAATTTACTTTGTGCATGATTACTGTCACAGTGTCTGGTTGTGTTTCCCTGGGTTGTCACTCCTCGTTCTCACGGTGTCTTTCACATTTGACTTCAATTCCCAGCATTTTGTCTGTCACTCATCAGTTCATTACACTCAGCTGTTTCCCATCACCTTGTTAGATCTGTGTGTATATATACCCTGGCTGTTTCTGTGTTAGTTGTCGAGTCCTTGTTAGATGTCCTCACACTTCCTGGTTGGTTTCTTGTTGGATTGTTTACATGGTATTTGACCCTTTTTTATGATATTTGGGTCGCGGTCGGTCAGGTCGTTTACCTTTGTAATTTATATAGTACTAGACACAATGTTCTATGAAATACATAGGTCTACACTTTATTGGCTGAATGCGCGAGGATGACGCACGAGCAGTCTGCAGATGAACGTGGGAAATCCTTATTTACCTTTTGAATGTTGAGCGTTATTAACTTTTGAATAAAAGCTGACGCGGGACAAAATGCCCGATTTCACAACGCGTTGAACTGAGCAATGCCACTGTGCCATTTTAATAGGCTACTTTTAAAACGCATATAGCTCAGTAATGTCAGTTTTATGTAGCCTATTTGCTGAGAGGGGGCGGGGGGGATTTTGTTGGGAAAATGCGCACCCCTAGTTCTTCCGTCTATGGCCCATGACGCGCGATGAGCATTTACTATAGCTACTTTAAAAAACGCGGGTCAGGAACAATATTTTCTTTCTTTTTTTTTGCGGTCCGAGTTGCGGGCGGGTTAGTTGAAAACGTCGGTCGGGTGCGGGTTGTTTATACATTGACCCGCGCATCACTGCTGTGCACGCAGTGGTGCTCGGGCACGAGACATGAAGGCATCTGATTGGTTCTTTAAATTCGCACCGAATGGCAGTGATTGGTCAGAGTTTTTACTGTCCTACAGCTGCTACAGAGGTCAGATTTGTTTCATTCCTTTTTCTGAACACATAATGTATTGACTACTATCAGAATGGAAGGACCATTTCACCCAGTATAAAAAAAAATGTTTCTGAACAGGATTACCAACCCTACCTTTAATGCTGCATCCTAAATTGTGGATAATTAAGCTATATATCATATGCTGAAGTAGATTTCTCAAGTGTTAAAGATTAAAAGAAAAAAAATAATAAGAATTGTCCCAGAATTGACAACTGTGACCTTAAAATTGTGACACAAACTGAATTGTGGGTTTTCAGCCTCCCATATTCAGTAGTGAAAATAGTTAGAACAGAACAATGGCATATATCAAGCAACACTCATGATTCATTAATGAATGATTCAGCGTTTTGAACAAATCACTAGAATCAAATATTGTTTGAAAGAATGTTTGACTCAATGACTCGCTCATTGAGATGATCGCATGCTTCCTATTACTGGCGGTTTAGTTTCAAAGTATCATTCTTTTCAACTTATTTGTATGTTAAAAAAAATATTAAAAACAATCTCATTTAATACAGTTATACTTTTTCAATGTTAATTTGATTGGTAACGGCCTTTGTGTTATTTTAATTGAATGTATTGATAAAATGTAAGAATTTGAAATGAAATTGTTTTGGAATGGATTAATTATTTTAATCAACAGATTCAGGTGACAAAGTGCATCAGAGTAATGAATTTATCTTTAAAATGTACAAAATTCTTATGGGGGTCATTGCTTGAACTCAAGAGCGTAGGAACCGTATTGGAGACAGTCGCATTTGTCCCCCCAAAAAATTATACCGCGGAGGAGAAAAATATTTGATTTTTTAAATTGACCTTTGCACCGAGCGCACGTCAGAAACAGAGGACAGGGTGTCTGTGTTCATCTGAGCCTCATTGGTCTGTCACTGCCCGTCAACGTCGGAATAATTGAGATGACCAATCAAATCAAAGTAGGCAAGCTTTATATTCACAGAAGCGGCTGAGTGCAAATTTTAGCAGCGCGAGGCGCACCTCAATGCATCAGTAGTTTATGCTCAAGTGCTAGATAAGATATAAGTAGCTAAACTAAACATTTCATATTTGACAGCTGTTTTAGGTCATACGTGTTAGAAATAATCAGGCAAACTAATAAACGTTTGTCCAATTCCACTATTTTTAACTGAAATAGGCCTATGTAACGGGATTCATGAAACAATGTAATAATTAGTTAAGGCTAACGTCATTGTGAGGGGGCAAAAAACATTAAAGGTGGGGTATGTGATTTGCAAAACGCCTGGCAGATTTTGAAAATACACAACTCAAATGGTCCTGCCTTCTTTCCTTTGACTCCACCCATTCAAAGAACATGGACATGGAGGGGGGAGGGGGGGATGGTATGACCGATTGATTGACGCACGTACTGTCCAATGATTCTAGGTTGTCTTGGAAATGATTGGCTGGAGTTTTTTGAGTCCTGCCTGCTCCACAGATGATTAAATTGCTTAATTTTTATTTCAGTGCTTCTAACTCAGTGCTGTAAGTGGGTTAGGAATAGGATTTTAAGTGATTTTGAAAAAATGGCCAAAAAAGAGAATTACATACCCCACCTTTAACGAAGCCGTTTTCATCATATAAGGCACAGGTTAATATGAATGTGTACTTATTGAGAATTAATATTATAATAGAATTTGTAGTCATCAGTATATCAAAAAAATACCAGCTTTGGGAGGGGAAGAGACAAGGCAAGATAAGGATACTGAGAGAAAAAGAGTGATGAAAATGAGGAGAGAGCAGGTATTGACAAATAATCTAATGCCTGCTGACATGGTTTTAAAGTTATTGTTATCCATTTTTTTTGGCCTTCAAAACATCTTAAATTGCACATTTAGATCAGAAAAATCTAAAGTGTCTCAGGAGAGCCCCTGAATCCCGCAAACGTTTGAGACCTCAGCTATTATAAAATCCTGCGTTTATACTGATAAACAGCCAATATCCTAGTAATATGCATTAATAAGCAAGTAGTTATAAGTGAGAATTAGATCCTAAACTAAAGTATATATTTTTTTTAAACCATACACTGTGATATGTTACCATATTATCATGCTTATTAACACTGAGAATTTGAATAATTGTAATGTGATGATTTGATGCAGATATCTAAATCAGAGAATATCATAGGTCCGGTGATTGGCGGGTGGATTATTTTCAACAGTGGATTCAGGGGACTCAAAGTGCACCAGATTAATTAATTTATCTTTAAAACGTAAAAAAAAATTCTTACGGGGGTGCAGAGGTAACATCCCCTAGAGGTAACGAGCTCCACTTACAAAAATATTGTGTGTAACACAATAGGCTATATGATGTTCTATGAAAAATACAAAATGTAATTCTCCTATAAATAAAATGCGTACATGATCAGGATTTTTTCCACCTCCGGCTCGTTTTGAGCGAAGAAAAACACTGCATATACTCATCGGGGGCTGAGAGCCCCCCTAATATGAAAATCCTAGAATCACCCCTGGTGTCCCCCCCAATGTTAATCTCATTCCTACGACCCTGCTTGAACTTGACTAATATGCAAGTTGACTTAATAAATTAATTCATTAATGTCAATATACCACTTGCTCTTGTAAACCTGTGATAAAACATTGATGCTTGGGTTTTAAATATTCAAGTAAACAGCTAAAATGCCAACAAACGGTTGTTATATAAGGTTTGTTTTGCGATCACACTGTTTTCAGGGATTTCTTTCTGATTCGTTTTCGGATAAAATTGTATTGCGTTGTTCCAGAGAGGCGTATTACGGGCGTGTTTTAGTGATGTTCTGTGGATCTTCTGGCTCGACAGTGGAAATGCAGGACCGCACTGTCCTGTCATGGCCTATTTTAAGCCCTGGTTTGCACTGGCCTGGCAGTGGAAATGTGGCTGTCTATTTTTTAGCGTATGAGACAATTAAATAATGTAGACATTTTTAAAAGTAATACAATTATATGAAATGCTTTATATGGTGTATACAATTTAATTTTTATACTATTGTACTTACCAATTGCTTGGAGTTCATGGATTTTATGTCTGCTATGGTTAGCGAAGTAGTGTCTTTGGGAGGCTTGTGTGGAAATGGAATTTCAGTTACTTCAATGGTGGTCTGCTTGGAACATAGTACATCAAACTCGTCTTTGTCCTTGAAGCCTGTTGTGAAATTAAGGTATTTGTTAAAATTAACATGTGAAAAGTAAAAAGAAAAAAACTATATATATATACCTCTGATGAAAGGTGAATTTTCAGTAGCATTACTCCAGTCTTTAGTGTCACATTATCTTTTCAGAAATTATTCTGTGATTTGATCCAGAATAACCTATATTACCAACTGTATTGAACCAAACAATGCGCTCATTAAACGTGACTGGTGATGTGTACGTGTATAGGCACGATATTAAATCACTGTAATAAACTACTGTTGCTAACATATTTTTTTAGGTCCAGGTTATATAAGCCTATTTATTGATTTATTTATTTTTCTTCTAACGGTACTCGTATAAGGTTGGTGCTGCATATTATGACCGCTCTAAAAGCTTGGCTTTTATTTTGATAGGCTATATTTAATATTATTTTCGGGTCACGTGGCCAACCTATCTTTCTTTTAAGGTAGATCTTCAAACGGAGAAATGAAATAAGGAATTTCCAAAAACCAAAATCGGACCGTTATTTGTATTTGGTTTAGTCGTTTTTCGTTTTTGGATTCAGAAACCAAAAACGGGAGAATGGCTCTTTTTTTACCGTTTCTTTGTTTTTGGTTTCAAACGACAAACGGAAATAAGGTGGTTTCTCGTTATTTTGTTTTTTGGTTCAAACGAAAAAACAAACTATCAAAACGTACACGGACCCATCTGAATGGTATGTGTGCTATTATGTAGAACAAATCTATAAAGTAACTAAACATAAGTTATCTATTTTATTTGTCCATTAGTACTGTTGATAAATTGAGGAACATGTATGTTGGATAAAAAGTTAAAACAACCTCAACATGTAAATGTAGTGTTGAGCTCATAAATCACAGAGGTTATGGGAGTCTTGTCTGGATGTTACAGGGACAGAAGAACAGATGTGGGTTTATCCGGTGGAGAGAGGCTCATGAAGCTAAATGCTGCCATCAAATGCTTTGAGTGAGTATACAACAGAAATTAATAACAACAACTATTTAAATATTAAGTTGTAGTTTATTTGAATTATTGTAATTTCAAACAGAGCTATTACAGCACTTTTCTGATTCTTGATTTCTGTGCATTTTCTGCACAGCTGTTGTGGTGGAGCAGGACCTGCAAGGAAAGATGATGGCGGCATTTGTGAAAAAAAGCGTTCTTGTCTGCTAAATAATACTGAAATCAAATGACATTGCTTTGTTAAAATGACTGCTTTTGTGATATGTTTGTGCATTTTTGTAGGATCTGAAATGTCTGCAGACTGGTGTGAGCACTGAGGATGAGGAGCACAGAGCTGAATCCTGGAGATCGTGCCATGGACGAGACCCTCCATCACTCCACCGGCCCTTATTGCCTCAGATTGTGAAGCACAACACATCACGCAACAACCTCCGGCACGGCTCACCTCTGGCGGTCCGCTGGTTCATCAGAATAAAGCCGCAGAAGGGGAACCGCTGTGTTGAGATGGCAGTAGATGTGGTTCAGCGCCTGTAGTCTATATACATGATTGTAGTTTGAATAAAGCTTTGTTTCATGTGTTGACTTGTATATGCATTTGTTTATTGTGTGATGGTGACTTTCATTCATTCAGTTAATAATATTTATCATTGTTGTCAGTAAATAAAATATTAATATTTAATTAATTAATGCTTTAATTAATTGTTTGAATGAAAATGTAGATATGTTCACAATATACACATCTAGAGTGTATTCATGCATAGCTGTGTCATATGACATACATTACATTTTGTTTGTTTTATTGAATTATATCATTTTCAGTAAAAAGTAATATAATTAAGTATTGGTCAGCATTTATCGTTGTTATTATTGTATGTTTTGGGGTGGGATAGCAATGCAATTCATTCTGGGGTAATATTGATTTTTAATATTAATGATACGTATAAAATCAACAGTTTTCTCCAAAGGCTAATCTTCACACAGCTGCCCAACGTCTTTGTGTTTGTGCAGACATTACAGACGCTGAGGAAAACCGTTCTGTAGGGCTGTCGAGTTACTGATGTTATGAGGTGTATAATATATATATATATATCAAGGGTTTGCATACATAATATCGTCACCTTCCTAAAATAATTGCCTAATTTATTTTTTGACAAAAATGATTTTTTTTGCATAAGTCATCTCCTATTGATGCTGGCCACCTTTGGTAAAACCACCCACATCCTCAGTTGAACAGATCATGCAATTCTACCCCTATAGTATAATGGCCTATGTCAAGTGTGTGACTTAGGCCGTTTTATTTTGCCTAAGTCAAAGACAATGAGATTTAGGCAATTTTACAAGCAATTTTACAAGCTTTTCAAGATGGCAGGTGCATCAAGAAGATCGAAAAGCTACTCAACCTCAAGTTATTTCCATGATTCAGGGTTCACCCCCTATTGGTAAGTGATGTTTTTTTACTATAATGTAGACTAGACTATAATTATTGCATAGTTTTTTGTCTTTTTTATTGAGTCTTTTTAGTCAGCATTTTACTCAATAAAAATAGCTAAGTCAATGAGGCTAGCATTAGGCTTTCTGTTAACTCTTTTCTGTCTATTTAAACAATATTTAATATTTGTTTTTGTCAAACAACAGTTTTTGTCAAATTTTTTCCACATTACATGATCTAATTAAGAAAGATTTGAATAGGCTACCGTATTGTAATCAAACAGCTACACACTACTGCAGAAGCACAGAGACTTACAAACACAAGAAGTTCCTTCACCCAGGCACGACCATCTCCCAACTACATCGGGAATATCAACAGGCAGCTGCAACTACTGGAGTGAGGGCCGTTGGAATACGATATTTCACAGATGTATTTCATGAAGAGAACTATCCTGTAGGGATGGGAATTGATAAGGATTTAACGATTCCGATTCCATTATCGATATTGCTTATCGATCCGATTCTCTTATCGATTCTCATTGGGTGAGGGAATAAGTACAAATTTGTTTGTTTGTTTAGTCATTTACATTTAGTCATTTAGCAGACGCTTTTATCCAAAGCGACTTACAACTGAGGACTACAGCAAGCGAGTCATCGTGAAGAGGCAAAAATAACGCAAGAAGTGCTCAAAATACAAAGTTCTGGCATTGCTCAGAGTAGCATAAGCCAAAACAAGGGAGGGTTAAGGAGAGGTTTTTTATTTTTTTATTTTATTTTTTATTTTATTTTTTTTATGTCAAGTGCTCACGGAAGAGATGAGTTTTCAGTTGTCTTTTGAATGTGGTCAGGGATTCTGCATTCCGGATTTGTTTGTATTAACTCGCTTTAATATCTGATCAGAAGACAGGACAGAGCACATATACACAAATTAGGCCTATGTGTATCAACCTCAGAACAAATCTAAAAGGATAGGTGAGCTACTTCTCAAAGTGAGTGTGTGTGTGAGTGAGCATGTGTGCGCTAGTGAGTGAGTGAGAGTGTGTGCGTGAGCGCTAGTGAGTGAGTGTGTATGTGTGTGTGTGTGAGTGAGCATGTGTGAGTGAGTGAGCGCGAGAGAGTGTGTGTGCGCAAGTGTGTGTGTGTGAGTGCGTGTGTGTGAGTGCGTGCGTATGTGTGTGAGACAGCACGCGATGGCTGGTCGGAAAGCAAAGTGGCGTCCCGTTAAATGCCTCATTATACTTCTGCGTCGAACTTCTGCCTCTGCCATGTTTGCCGCATTCTGAATCAAAACAACGCAGCGCGTGTGTGACGTCATGACACATTTGCAACGAGCGGAACCGATACGCGGAATCGATACGCAGGCATGCTAACGGTTCCAAGGAATTGATTCACTGGGGACCGGTTCTGAAGAAGAATCGGTTCTCGGTTCCCATCCCTACTATTCTGTATTCATTCCGCGAAAAGATCAGTGTGATGTTTGTTTCATTCAAGCATGGGAATATCAGTCAGGCCGAATATGATGCACATGTCACCCAGAAAGATAAAGCGAGGCAAGAGAAATCCTGTGACAAGGATTCTGCGAATAATGAGAAGTTCGTTTGGACAATGGACTTGCAAGCTGTGCTGCTGTGTCCAAAAACGCAGCAGCCTGTATTACAAAACGAAACTGCAGGTCCATAACTTTACCCTCTTTGACTTGAGATCAAAAGAAGGATACTGCTACATTTGGGACGAATCGGAGGGGTGACCTGAGTAGCGAGGTATTTGCACATCTTCAATATCGCCATTTTGAAGGTGTGATCAAAGACCATCCAGAACTCAAAGAGATCATAGTGTGGAGCGATGGTTATTGTTATCAGAACCGCAATGCAGATGTGGCGAATGCCTTCTCTGAGCTTGCGAGGAAATATGGGGTACTAATAACACAGAAATACCTTGTTACAAATGGAGTGTGACAGCATGCATAGTACAATTGAACGCAAAATAGTTACGGATTTCTTTACTCCGTCATCATACTCCAGACTGCAAGAATCAATCCATCACCTTACCATGTGAAGGTGCTCAAGCATGATGAATTCCTGAAAGTGAATGGATCTTACTTCATTAGCATCAGACCAGGCAAAAAAAGCTGGAGATCCGACTGTGCATCATTTGCAGGCTATTCAGTTTGGCAGTGAAGGCAAGGTCCATTTCAAGCTTTCCTTTTCGGGGGACTCTGTGTGGGAAGAACTGCCACAGAGGGTGCAGGTTTCAAAAGAGCCGATACAATGGATAAGAATGATTCCATGTGCTCTGCCAATCAAGAAGAGAAAATTCCACGACCTCCAGTCAATGAAACACATCATGCCTGTTGAGTGTCATCACTACTTTGATAATTTGCCACATTAATAGGCATCAGGCAAGAACCCAGCAAAGAAGAGCTGGAGGTAGAAATGAGGACATGCCTCCTCAGAATGATGTTTAGTTTGTTTGTGTTTTATTGTTGACTGTTTTTTTTGTGTGACAAAGGCATGTTCAAAAATCCGCCTAAGTCATTTATTCCTGTTATGTTACATAATTGTCATGAATTGTTTTTAGTATGTCAATAGTCATCTTATGCCATAACCTTTTTGAGTGGCATTATCAATAAATATCAAATATTCAATTATTGGTTCAGTTTTTTGTGTTGTCTGAGAAACCTGAAAAAATGACTTAGGCAATTATTTTAGTAAGGTGACGATATGAGATTTTATACACAGGAAAAAGGTTGAATCTCTTAATATATATTTTCTTAAATAATAATTCTAATACAACAAAAAATATATTTTGTTGTTATTTATAGGCCTGAGGGGTGAAACGACAGAAAAAGAGGAAAACAGCAGTAAGCCACTTTTGCTTGTGGATGAAAATGTTTGGATATAAAATAAAGAAATTAACAAATTCAAGAGATGACAATTTTGGGATTTCGTAATAAAAATAAATAATATCGTTAAGGATAAAACGGTGGGTCACATAAGTAGGGTTAAATATAAGAACTTAGCGCTCGTTAAGTAAGTACTTATTGAAATTAAGGACCCGTTTACACGAAGGGAAGACGCAGATATTTCTCTGCGTTTTGGCCTGTCATTTACACGAAAACGCTGTTTTTATCCCAGAAAACGATTATTTCTAAAAACTCCGGCCAAAGTGGAGATTTCTGAAAACGGCGGTTATATGTTGTCGTGTCAACTGGGAGAAACGGGGTTTTAGGTTCTCTCTTGTCGATTCTGAGGATTCTGATTGGCTTGCATGGCTTTATTCTTCTCCCTACACTGCCGCCCATAGGTTTGGCATAGTTATAATGGCGCTCGACGGCGTATTTATGCGGGTTGTGTGCACGATATTATTGAAAACGGAGGGGGGGAAATATTCGTTTCTCTAAATACCCGGCTGTGTGTAAATGTGGCCTAAGTACCTACTCATTGAGTATGCGGTTTCGAACGCAGCCATAGAAATAAACACCTTGTTGTGTCTTGTAGGCATATATGTGCAGTGCTGCATACAATAATAATAACAAACCTATAGGAGCTAGGCAGCCTATAAATCGTTAAACACTTCAGTAACACTACACTAGAGTAAAAATATAATTGATAATCATATGTTACTTCGAATGTTTACAATTGTTATGACGTTATGAAATGAGATTGAAGTAAAAACATGCGTTTTGCTTTTCAAACAGACAGCGCGACTGACTCAAACAGACAGCGCGTGCAAGAGAACATTTACTGAAGCGATGGAGCCGCTGAATGTGAAGTTTATGCAACAATAACACTAACTAATATAATTCAGAATTATTTCTTACCTTAAAATCTTTGTCTTCAAATTGCATTCTTCTTTTTCGGATGTAAATCCAATAAGCTTGCGCGCGTCTTCCAAACTCTGCAAACTGATGAGGTTAGGTGCTTTGTTTTTGGGGTAATGAGCACGATTTGCATGTCTATATCTTTTGCGCGTATGGGTGTGGTCACATTCAAACTAATGAGCAAGGGTTTGAGAAACTGGATATCTTGTTGGTTTTATACAAATTACTTTTAGACAAAAAAATTTAGAAGCAAAACTTTTGTTTATAAACAAAAACGTACACAATACCCACCAAGAAATGTAACTTTTTTCTCTCCTAGTCCTGCAGCTTCCAGTTCCTCCCTTTCAAATTTAGTTGGTGCAACACTTTGTGTTATGCTACTTAAGCAGCAGAAAACTCTTGTGAAGCTACTGCGATGTCTTGCGGAATGACTACGACGGTCTCCTGCTGGCTTCTGCTCTATAGCTTGCGTCTATGTATAGTATTGCGTTGAAGTAAAGTCTATTTACTTCAACTGTAAATTTGAAAACAATGTCAATGTAAACTTAACCCATAACAATGATATTTTAAAAATGTTTTGTTTAATGTGCATGCTTTGTTTATTTTGAAATATAACGTTGAAAAGACATATGACAGAAATTGTTGTACGTTATAGACCTTAATAGACCTACATAGATATCCCACAGGAATTTGTGAGACTACAGCTGTGTTTGAAACTACTCCCTATCTCCTATATCAGTGTATCAATATAGGCGGGCTCAATCAGGTACTGTGCAAGCAAATATCACCTGCAGAGATTGTGCGTCAGTTTGACGACTGAGGTCATGTTGGGCAAAACACGTAACAGCTACTTAAAATCTAGTGTGCAAAACTGATTTTCATTAATGCTCATTGCTTTATGTGTTTGACCTGCTAAAATCCTGATTTATAACTGTGACATGATCTGACAAAAATCACCATACATTGGTTAAAGAGCGGCTATATGCAGTGATTTTGGATATTTTAACGCACAGCGCAGCATCGAAACAAACGACGAACAAATCAGCTGCGGTAAATTACGTTACGGTCAAGAGTCAAAGACACCAAAGAGAGACGATCATGTGCCGAGAGAGCAAGACCTCGTGGTCGCGTATTGGCGATATATTTTTAACTGGATGTAAGCTAAGGCTATTAGGCCAAAAATAAAGTGACAAAGTTGATTCGTTAGCAACATTGGTTTTGTGCGCGCCTGTGAGAGACTAGGCCAGGATGGGGCGGGTGTCTGACTAAAACAATACATCATACGTAGGCTACGCGACAAATGCCTCGTTTTAATGGGTCATATTATTTATAACATCTCAAATTATATGTCAGAATTTTGGCATAAATCATATGTGAACAAACACATTCGCATAGAGACGAACAGCAAAATTTAAGAAAAGCAACTTTTCTTACCGTCCACTGCGTTAACGTTATGTCCTTGAGCTCCAGATGGAGTTGCTGTTCGGTCTGGGACTTTGGAATGAGAAGTTGAACCATCCACATCATTGGCGAGTTTTCTTAGAATATTGGCGATATCTGCCATGGTCCTACTTGCATGTTTTATACACAATAATTACGTTCAAGACGTTTAAATGGCGCCACAGAAGCAAATTAAGCGGGACAATGTATTGGTCTCTCTAACTGTCCAATGACAGTGCGTGTTACATTTACAAGTGGGAGACAGGCGAAAGGTGATTGGTTGCTCCCACGTGTGTACTGTCCAATGGCATTTTTTAACTCGATTGACAAATGGATAAAGAAAAGCATTTGGCAAACCGACAAAGAAAAGCATCTGGCAAATAGATCGAGAAATGGTTTGCCAAATGCTTTAAAAAAAAGCGATTTACATGTGCCTTTAAAATGATTTATTAAAGTACTTTTTATTAATCTACGTTTAATAACATGAATTAAATAAACAATTTTAAATGTTTCTATTTATTTATACATTTAAAATGTTTTTATTTATTTATGGTTTTATTGCAATACATTTAAAAACACGAATTAAATAAACAACTTTAAAAATGTCTATTAAAGCTAGGGTAGGTAATGTTGGAGAGCTAGCCAGATTTGAAAATGGCACCTCTTCTAAGCTCCGCCCCCTCCTGTCAGTGCTCCGTCCAAAGCTACGGCCCCCCACAAACATGAACGCACTTCCACATTTGGAGTCAGCTGCAGGTCACAGGAAAGCCGAGTACTTCAGCATATTATTAAATAACAAATCCCCCCGAAGCAAAACAAATAATTACCTGTCCAGCAGAAAGACCGCAACCTCGGCATCGCTTTTTAGGCCCTTCAGCTTCCTTAGTTGTCTCCACCGTTCAAATGCTGAACCAATGTTGACCCGAGTTTGTCCTCTGGCTTTATCAAGTGCCAGTTTCGTTGCAGCCTTTTCTGCCTCAGACTTTCTTTTTTTAGCCTTTTTGTCAGGGCGAGTAGTTACAAGCAAAGCTGGTATTGGTAGTTTTGGCTGCATTTTTTCTGCCATTGTGCCGCAAACTCCTGCTTAGTCAGTGTAGTGAGCTAAATGTTTCCGGAAACGGTGACATGTGATTAGTGCACGCAGGGCTGTGCACGCAGACATGAAGGCACCTGATTGGTTCTTTACATTCGCACCGAATGGCAGTGATTGGTCAGAGTTTTTACTGTCCTACAGCTGCTACAGAGGTCAGATTTTTTTCACTTCTTTTTCTGAACAATTAATGTATTGACTACTATCAGAATGGAAGGACCATTTCACCCAGTATATAAAAAAAATTTCTGAACAGGATTACCTACCCTAGCTTTAATTTGTCCATTTTAAAGTAATTTATTTATATACATTTTTATGTTTGAATTATTAAATTGATATATTGATTCTTCATTTTATTTTTAAGTGGCACTCCTGGTCCTCCATAACAGGCAAGTTTAAACGACAAACAATAAAATCCGAACCAGTTTCAGTTACGTTCATGGTTCCAGTGGCCTTAATGCAAGCACGGCTTTCAAAATGTCACAAAGCGTTTTGAGATTATTTTGAATGAAATATTGAAGTTTATAATTAAGTATTTTGGCACACCACGCCGAGTGGCGCTATCCATTGTTCTAAAGTCGGGTTTTATTCTGGCATGTTGAATTAGTGTTCGACAAACGCGGCGGTGCGTTCGTTTGGATTTATTTTTCTCATAACAGCTAAAATAACTTAGGCCCTAATAGGCTACTCCGTAGTTTTTTAGTCATACAGATAAGAGTAGAGTAGCCTACATCGTTCAAAACTGTAAACTTGTATTCATATTAGGCTAACGACAAAAGTTTATCTGTCGTCTCTGTCTCCGGGAACTGCGCGTCACAAAAATGAACCGAAAGCTATTTGCCTCCGCTCAGTCACGATAAGAAATCGGCTATGTCTAAAGCCTTTAAATGTCTAAAATATTTAATAAATGTTATCTGATTATAGCCTGGGTTTCCCCAGACTGCCTTTGCGCAGCGCGATTTTATTCTCGCTGAAAGGCAGTCTGGAAACCATGGACCTGATTTTCGCCTCGTTTAGGGAACCAATCACAGAACGGGGAGGGAGCAGCAAGACGATGACGACATCTTTGCGACACAACTAAGCAGTTTGTTTATATCTATGGAGTCAACATGGCAGCAGACGCGAAGCTACCTTTTGATGCAGCCTTAGATATTGTTCTAAGTAGTTTAGATCGCAATTTTATTTAGAAAAAAGAGCAGCGTTTGGCGTTAAACCATTTCTCTACATACGTCATCTGGTATAATGGAAACGATTGGCTATGAGCTACGTACAGGCGCATTTGATAGACATTCTTAGCACCCAATAAACGGCGCCGGCGCATTCGTAAACCACGCCTCAAATACGAGAAAATGCATATGTGGTTCCCAGAGGTCTGGCGTTAGCCAGGCTAATCTGATTAGGTAATCCGTATGAAACCGAGATGTGCAGAGGATCTACTCAGACATGTTTAGCTATCATGTGAGTGGCTTCCCAAGGAACGGACAAGGGTGAAAATCTCGCTATAAAAAATAGTAAATAGTCAAAACAGCTCAGAAAATGTATTTCTCGAAATGTTGCGATATTGTTCCATTTAAGTTCATCATTATTCTATAAATGTTATTTAGTTTAGCAGCAGCACCACGACACACTGTGGTTCGAGATATAAACAAAATAATAATATTTCACAATTCGCGCACCTGGTTGTAAGGATCCAAAGATCCCCGTGGAATTTAACATTGAGTTGAACATTTTGTTCATGACAACAAATTAACATGCGTTTGAAGATTGTATTTAGTTTTGCTTGGAAAAATGCCCAAACCTAGGTATCATTTTATTTCTTCAATTATTGAAATAATTAAATGTTTAGTAATAAACTTTTATGACAGAAATATATGTAGCCTAAATAATTAAATTCTTTCATTATCAACATTTTAATAGCCTAATGCTAATGTCTAGAATTAAGTGTGAATTGCGACTTCTCTTTGTTTTAAGTCGGTCTCAAACTCAGATCGCCTGTGGGGGTTGGGGGTTCAGGAGGTGTTAAATGTTCTGTCTTTCATATGGAGAGTGATGACCAGGCAAAGGCAAAATACTTTTAAAGATAAATCTCTCGATGTGTCCAAATGTAGGCCCTATACCCTGTTAAATTATAAATATTGTAGTTGTATGTATTGTATTTAATGGTTTTTCACACACGATTTCAGTTGAAGTGTTCAACCCATTTGTTTCAACTAGTTTTGTAGAGTTTTAACATGTTTGAGCAGTGTGTTTGTCAACAATCTGGCATTATCTAAACATGAACTATCGACGAAACGCGTTATTGCCAACTAAACGAATGCGATGAGCAGCAGATGCAGAGCGCTTTTATTACATATTACATGCGCTTCTTGAGGCACGCGCGCGCGGTCTCTTGCTCTCTCTCCCTCTGTCGTGCACGCGCTATGCGGTTTGGAGCACATCTCCGTCTCGCGGGCGCGCTCGCGATTATTTAGCTGCAATTTCTTTGGCAATACAAATTTAAAATGTCGCAAGAATACGATTCAGTGTTTCTTACTTAGAAAATGAACTCTAACTCGATGCAACCCTTTTTTGAATAAATAAACTACCCCGACACTTTAATTAAACCTGGAAATGTCCAGGATCTGTTTTAAAAAAAAGTATTCCTTTGCTATGGTGGGTATCAATGTCAGTCTTCTCAATTTTGTGAATGATTCACAAAACAATAATTTAGCAGATTAAAGACTAGCTTCATCATTTTAATTTTCTGACGCGATCGGCTGATAATCTTCCTTCATCAGTTTTGTCGTCTGTGCAGCGGCTCTACTGGAATGTAGCAAACAAACATTTATGTTGTAATGTGCCATTGATAATTAAACAAAACGCTTGATTTTAATAAACAGTTACCTATCAAGAATGGTAAAACATAAACGCTGTCGGCCAACAGCATATGTAGGCTACAATGAGATTCGATCTCGGATCTTTTTCTATTGCAAAGTTTTGTGTTGAAATGTTTTCATTATTTATTAAAGGTATTAAATTTAATTTCAGTATTGTGATTATGAATTCGTTTAACATGTCATGTTTTAATGTTCGAAACATGACATGTTTCACTTGAATTGATCTGCTACCACAGCGCGGCGGCGTGGCGGCAGATTACACAATAGAGAATAAACTGACACTTTTCAAAGTCTGCGATAGTAGCGCCTATTAGCGGTCAAAGGCAGCAAATACACCCCCACAATTTTACCGCTGCGGGAACGGCGGCGGTAAAAGTATTATTCTGGTTGAGTACCAACTGTATCTCGAAGTCTCTAAAATGTTCGATCTAAGCTACAAGCTTTACATTTGTTAATACTTTAATTAGTATTTTTATAGAATAGGAAAGTTAATTTTCATGGCCAGAAAGCTTTTCCGTGAGATTCTATAAAAGGATGACTTTTCTTGAGAGTTGATAAAAGATTGTGTGATCAGTTCGCCGAACGAACAGATTATTCGATAACAAATTAATTCCGTTAGGGGTTATCCTTAGAATTTATCTATTCTAGACAATTGGTATATTAATGCTTAATTATAATTCGTTATGATTGATTATTAATATATACAATTGATCTATTTTTTACGGTGGCCCAGTACTGCACAACACAACACAATTTAAAAAGCAAACATAAGTTCACAACACAACGAATTTAATCCACAACACAACGTAAAATGTACAACACAACGAAAATGAGCCACAACACAACCGAAATGCTGCCGACCACTAGAGTGCTCTTGGAGCGCGGTACAGTTAGTTTTCCTTGCCATTGTTCTATTGAGTCAGCTGTCTAAAAATATATAAACGCCACGATTACTTTTAACAGTATGTATAGCATTGTATATCGACATTTATTAATTCAAAAATCACCTACGTGCATTATAGCTGCATATTTATACTCTAGAATGCTTTGGCGCGCTACCACAGCGCATGATCCCAAAGGGAACGTCTGCCAATTCCTCCAAGTTGTTAAAACTTATAATTTGTATTAATTAAAATTACTTTTAACATTCAAAAACAGACATGTTCAAAATCCAAAGCTTCACTGTATTTGATAGTAGATCGACTGACTTAATACAGGTGGCTTTTTTCCAACACCCTTCATGTATTTACAGTAAACAATTATTTTTGAGGTAATTTCTGTAATTTTTTTAAATCTTTTTTCATGTCACAAAGTGTGTGGTTCCTACTAGTGACCAGACTAATGCTGCCTTCACGTGCTGTGGAAAAGATGATATTTTCTTGTGAACTGGTATTTCACAGTGTGTTGTGTTCATGTGCTTTTATGATATTTTCCACTTGTGAACTGTTATTTACCAGTGTGTTGTGTTCAAGTGCTTTTGTTGTCGTGCTTGCTAGCATCTGCTCTGGGTAGGTAACACCAAACATAACTTTATTTTTAAAACTGACACTGAGTGTTAATGCATTATATTACAATTGTTAATGACACAACATTGTATAGGCTACAAAAACAATCCGCTAACAGTAGCAAAAAAACGTTTAGTTGTGTACAATGCTTACCATTCACAACGCTTGCGTCGCTCTCCGCCATGTTGAAAAGGTCAAAGGTTATCTCATCTCGGCAACTCGTGCATCAAAATATTCTACGAGTTGCCCAGTGGAAAATACCACATGAGGGGGTGTTCATGTGCATTTTCCACGTCGGCTTTTGGTATTTACCATAATTACCATAGCACGTGAAGGCACCATTATTACATGTGTGATTGTGCCAATACCTTCCTGTAGCTAATTCTGCAATTCACCAAATGTTTTTTTTTTTTATCCATCAAATTATATTATAATAAATTATTTGTTTGAACCACTTGGTGGAATCGCCAGACGTTTCCTTTTGGATTATGCGCGTCCAAGCATTCTCGAGTATAAATACGCAGCTATAATTCATGTAGGTTATTTTTAAGTAATATTTTATGTCGATATACAATGGTTACATAGTTAAAACTAATCGTGGTATTGATAAATTAAGACTGCTTACTCAATAGAACAATGGCTAGGAAAACTAACTGTACTGCGCTCCAAGATGCCTCTAGTGGTCGGAAGCATTTCCGTTGTGTTGCAGTTTTATTTCGTTGTGTTGTAGATTTTCCGTTGTGTTGTGGCTTACTTTCATTGTGTTGTGAACTTATGTTTGCTTTTTAAATTGTGTTGTGTTGTGCACTACTGGGCCACCGTAATTTTTGCTTACCAGTGTGGATCATTGATTATAATTCGTTGTATTTAATTGTCCATACAGATACATGGGCAACGTATTCCCTTTACGGGTAATTTAATCTCTGTATGCGATTCCTGATTATATTTGTGATCAGTTATTAAAATGATATTCCCTTTATTTGAGCTAGAATCGTTACAATATCTACATAAATAACATGTAAATAGCATTAAGTTCTCATAAATAACATGTAAATAACATTAAGCTCATACAAATTGAACTCGACATGTTTTTCTCTGGTGAACTCAAGAGTGACACTATTCCAAAAGTGTTTTCAACTTTTAAGGTTCCCCTTCTTTAGGTGCACTACATGTAAATTTATGGCAACCTTTCCAACATCTCACTGACATAAATAACACTTACAAAACATTAAGTTCTCATAAATAACATAAAGGCCTCATAAATAACATGTAAATAATAACAGTAAGCTCTCTAATAAATAACATTTTTACATCATACAAATTAAATTCTGCATGTTATTCTCTGGTGAACTCAGGAGAGTGACACTACTCTTCCAGACCTGGCAAGTGTTCAACTTTTAAGGTTCTCCTCTTTAGGTGCATTACGTGTAAATTAATTGACAGCCTTTACAACATCTCATTGACATAAATAACACTTACATAAAGTTCTCATAAATAACAGTAAGGTCTCTTATAAACAATTTTTTTTACATCATACTACGGTAATTTAACTCGACATGTTTTTCTCTGGTGAACTCAAGAGTGACACTACTCTTCCAAACCTGGCAAGTGTTCAACTTTCGAGATTCTCCTCTTTAGGTGCACTATGTGTAAATTAATTGGCAGCCTTTCCAACATCTCATCGACAGATACTTCGTAAACATCAGGAGACACCATGAACTCTTTGAAGTCTTCTGTCAGAGGGCAGAGACCATCTTCATTTTCAGATACACCAATCACTTGGATATCTTCCTCCGTAGGCTTTTGCTCAACAACCTAGATTAAATGACAATATATACAATTTAGAGTGAAAATGTATCATTTTAATATCTGACCTATCGGAAATGCTAAACAATAGATGATTGTGCTACAATGTAATGATAATTAGGTGCAACAAAATAATAATTATAAATAAATAAAAACTGTGGAAAAGCCAGAAATATGCCAAAAGAACAGTGCGTTACCCTGGTTAGGAGTCCATCTTGGTTCTTCACTGATTTAAACGAGCACACTTTTGGACTTCACTTGATGTCTTAGCTCGCAGATTCTACCGTTCGATTTTCTGACATCAGCTTCCTTGGCCGTCGGAAACTGGTTTACAACAGCATCTGTGGAACAGAACAACAATGATTACTCTACCCCTCCTCACTCCTCCAGCTGCCCCTCAGGTTTGTGAAAATCTCGGACCCCTCCCCCTGCCTGGTAGATTCTGGAAAGCACCAGCTCTAAAAACTATTTACCTAGTAAAGCTTTAAGTTTCCTCGGGTCGAGAGCCTTCCGACGATCAGCAGAGGGATCCAGCTTGCTGACCCCTCCTTTCAGGTTGGACTTGAGGAGGACATCCACACTGAAGAGCCCCATCAGTAGCACCCTTGCCATCCCATTGGGGGGTAGTACTAGCTTTTTCTGTCTCCCAACAATGTGACGAGACAGTGACGGTTCCATCATTCCCGATTTTCACCTTTTGTAAAAAAAAAAATAAAAAAAAGTTTTTAAATAAATAAAGACCATAAGCAAAGAAATAAACACCATAAGCAAATAAATAAACAAGGAAAATCACCACAAGCAATAGAATGTCAAAAAAGCTTTAATTTTCGTTTAATTGTTTTAATTTACCAATTAATAAATACTTGCTTGTGAAGGTGTGCAAAGTGACGTTTTACCTGGGCCGTCACTCTCAGCATCAGGGTCTTCAACATCTTTGTTGGTGGTGTTGATGGAGACAAGCTTTCTCACGTCCACCAACAACGCTGGAATTTGTAAGAGAAAAAAAAGTGCAACAAGATTATACAGACAGCAACCATAGAAGCAAATATGTGCCTGAAAACCACATCTCCAGTTTTCTAATATTAACCCATTTAAAGCTGAACTTGTCCAATAAGCTACAAATCAATTGGCATTATTACAATAAAAACATCAAAACAGAAACAAGTAATAGGACTGACACTGGGTGTACAGCAGGGATGTGCGGTCAGGGTAGGCAGTGCCTCACCCAAGGAAATGTTGACATTACATTTATTAATTCCAAGAGCTTTATTAATTCATCACATTATTAATTGCATTTATTTTATTCCAAATATTACATTTTGTAACAAATTTCTTCAGGAATACACATTAAAATATACTCATTTTGTCATTGTTTGCTCCTAAAAACCATTGTTTCATGCAGGAAATTCAAGGCCATGGCCATTGAGGCAGAGGTTAGCAGTGCCTCTTTGGTCCATAGAACGTAGTTTACGTAGATTTGCGCATGCGCAGTCAGTTCTCATGCTGTCTTGAATTATCAACATTGAGGCAGAGACCAAGCTTGCTTCATGTCACATGATCCACTCGCTCTCACTCAATCCGCACTTCCCGATACTTCTAGCGGCGCCTAGCGTTGGCTGTCAACTTAGTTCGACGGCTGTGAACCGTTGGATATTTGGATATTATGGATATTTATTCCTTTTTTTACTTTTCTGACTGTAGCCTATTCAAATCCTGGTGCGCCGTCACCAGACCAATAGTGTGTGTGTGGCTGTCAGTGATGTGAGGGTCAATGTATAAACAACCCCCACCCGACCGACGTTTTCAACTAACCCACCCGCAACTCGGACCGCAAAAAAAAAGAAAGAAAATATTGTACCCGACCCGCTTCCTGACCCGCATTTTTTTTAGTAGCTAGTAGGCTAAATGCTCATAGTAGCGTCATTGGGATATAGACGTAGGAACTAGGGGTGCCTGGCCCAATGACGCGCAATTTACTAGCTACTTTTAAAAAATGCGGGGCGGGTTAGTTGAAAACGTCGGTCGGGTGCGGGTTGTTTATACATTGACCCGCACATCACTGGTGGGCGTATTTTTAGTGTATTTAGGTACCTTCAGGTATAAATGGATTAACCCTCTGGGGACCAAAAACGCGCCGGCGCGTTTGCCTCGGTTTTTTTCACATAGCAGCAAAATAGACTTAAAATACTCCTGTCATTTTTTGTCATACAGGCTTAGGATATATGAAAAAATAAACTGTTAAATGTCTTCTTTTTTATGGGTTCACTTAAAATCGAAATAAAACATTGTGCTTTTGTAAAATAAAGAAAGTAAACAGGCTGTGCGCTTTCTGCCTCTCCGTCTCCGTGAACTTTTTTTTCTAGTGCACGTCTGTAAACTTAAACAAAACTCAGCGAATACTATTCACTCAGACATGAGCTATATATCTCTTTAATCATTTAAGTGTGTAGTTTTAAATTATCTAATTCAAAACTAAAAGAAATATTCTCTGTTTATGTAATCTATATAAAAAGAGCGAGAGATCAGCCGTTCTTATTATCGTTCTGGCAGCTCATTACTCTGCTAATTTGACACGCCCATCCAGAGCGCGCGCTATTCAAACGCAGATGATCTGAAGCAACACATGCAAACCAGTCAACAACCACAACAGCTGGAAAACACACTCGCTGTGAGGAATAATAATATCGTGATAATCCTGGAAATTTTACCTCAAACGTGCTGGAGTAGCCGAACAACGGATCCAGCTGCAGATGATCAGTAAGTGCTTTGTTCTAATCGCGATATGAAATGGTGTCTGTAAACCGCAAAAGACTGTTTAAATTTGAATCGCGTTTCTGTGTTTGAATGAATGAACGGCACATATGCATGCGTTTGTTTACTACAGCTCGCGCGTGTCTGTGTGTGAATGAATTTAGCTTTTAGCAAACTATCTATATTGCCAACTGAGATGAGTAAAAATCGACTGAATACGTTTTGTATTCTTTGTATAAGCAACATATTAAACTGCAAATTAACATGTATGCCCTAGGCTAATATATATTAGCCTATAAAAGACGATATGTTACAGACGAAATATGAAAGACAACATTTCGTTTTGGATAGATTATAAAGTTGTTACTGCCACATCAAAACCTAATTTACAAGGTGCAAACAAAATCTTAAAAGGTCAATATAAGCCTTCTCTTTAAATTATTTTTGTATTTTATTAGTGACACATTTGGGGAGAGGATAGCCTACATATTCCAAAACTTTCTGAAAATACGAATAAGAATTAACTGCACAATTACTAGAAATGTTTACCTTGGATATTATACAATTTGCAAGCATACACAGTTTGTGGATAAATACTCTTTTTTTCAAGATGTTTCCAATTCTGTAGTAATATATATATATATATATATATATTATATATATGTATATGTGTGTGTGTTGTCTTTGCATTCTTTCTTGTGGCTCAGTGACACCTGAATGAAATGCTCATTAGTATGCAGCATTAGCAGGTCTTTGTCTTCTCAGGTGTGAATTAGGACATTATTCATGACCTTGTTGGATCATTCACGCCCACCTGCATATTGCCTTTCCAAACAAAAAGTGTCTTACAAAATTTAAATCAATCTATTGTTTAATGTGAACGATTAGCCCGGATGATTTTCAGATCATTTTTGAAGTAAAAACTCTAGGCGACAACTTCCATTAGTCAAAAGTATTGTGGGAATATGTGAAGTTGGTGTTTGTGGTCTTATATCAGAAAATTTAAGTTTGAGTTTTTTGAATAACCACGCATAAATAAAATTATCTCAAAAATGCAAACACGTACATACATGTTGCTCACATATTATGATAGCGATGTTCGTGCTAAATAGAGTGTAATTACACCTTTGGCATTAATATGTTTATAAGCAACTGAAAAAAAATACAAATATCAGGGCATGTCAAAACATCTCAAGGACCCCCAAAAACACCTTGGTCCCCAGAGGGTTAAAGGGGTCATATAAATGGTACATGCACTTTTACAAGTTGATTGTACTGAAATGTGTGCTGGCAGTGCCTGTACACAACCATCATAAAAATCCATCCAGTGTTTTTTTTTTTAAATCTCTTTTAATCTCTGACTAGCCAAATAATTTAGAAGCACCTTCTGATATTTCCTCCTGAAATTGAAGGAGCATTTTTTTTTACCTTTGTGAGGGATTTTTTTCTAACCTTATATAAATGGTAGAATATGACAAACTGATGCATACTATCTATATCTAGATTTCTTTTCAAAACAGACAAATACTGATGGATACCTTTAACTCTTTAAGTGTCACCCCCCTTTTTTTGAATATACATGAAAATGCACTTTCCGAACTTAAATGTTTGTAACTTAAGAATGCTTTGGAATATGGATGTAAGATTGGTCTTGTTTTAAAGAAGAAAATTGGCAGATTTTTGTAGAAGTGAAATAAATTAAGAAAGTGTAACAAAAAAAGTTATAGAAGTTTGAGTTTATGAAAATATAAAATAAAAAAAAAATAATTATTCATATTTTATATAAAATATATTTTTTCAAAACCCTGGTGACTCTAAAACTGCACAAAAATCAAAGCCAAAAATCTGAACAAGTTGTGTTTTAAATGTTAGGTTGATATCTCAAAAAATTAGCTTTCAGTAAGATTTTGTTTGGGCGCAGTACCACACTTTTTCACTAGTTGACATTACTGCCCCATATAAGGGCGCCTCCATTTCCATATATGGTTTTTCTTTATTTCTAAAACATTTTCAGACCTTTTTTTCTAAAATAATTGAACAAATGCTATCTTTTGAACTCTTGGCATGAAAACAAACTGAGGTTTCTACCATTTTTTTCATGATTTTTCATGTTCATCACTATTTCAAAATAAAGGACTGAACACCTTAGGAGTATGAAAATATTATTGTTGCAAATTGATAAATTACAGCTCCTCTGTAATTTATTTTGAAAATCAGTCACCAAATATGAAAACTAGAGATTGTTAGCTTTCAAATGATATATAGTTTGTCAATATTACTTAAGGTTTTTACTAAGATATTATTGTTTTAAAAATATAATGGCAAACGTCCCACCTGTGGGACGGTGACAGTCAAAGGGGTAAGGTTCGAAAAAATGCCTCACAAAGATTGATAAATGCCCCTGGAAATAAATGTAATAAAAACATTACCCTGTAACAACACATCTAATTCCTGTGGTTGATCAAAAGGTGCTCATACATTTTTGACCGTGCTCAAATACTCTATTAGGAGCACAAGTCCTTGTTGTCTGCGTCAGAGTTGTAGAGTTGTTAAGAGCATTTCTTAACAAAAATCTGATCTTAACTTTTAATAATTCATATGTAATTGGGCTTATCTTCTGAAATTATATATATATAAACTGATACTGATTAAGGCTTAATTGTTGCAGATGGTTTCTTGTACCTTGATTGACGTGTAAGCTGAGCTGTTCAGCTTGTTAAGGCCCATTTGATGTGCTGGGCCTCATGTGTATTAAAATGACCTCGTCCTCCAAACACATCGGAACCAGGGCCTCATCTCTCCATATTGTGATGCTTAGAACAAGGCTTCCGCATTTGAGGTCAGGAAAATCTATGCAAAACTTTTACTTAGGCCATCCTTAAAAATATTCTTGTTTGCCGTAACCCGATCGACCCTGTCAATTTAGTACCCGACCCAATTATTATTATTTTTTCCCCCCTTTTAGTCCGATCGACTTGCCGGTTGTAAACTTGCGTTAAGACGGACCGATTTTTTTTTTAACTCTTCAAACAACTAATACAAATGCAATAAAATAATATTAGTTATTAAGTATTGTGAATATAAATGGCCTAGGCTTACATACAAACATAAGCTACATTCTTTCTTTTAAATAAAAACCCGTGGCGCGTCACCTATAATTATGTTTACACCATTGGTTCACGCATGTCACACTACGGCCTGTAGGCTACGTTGGATTAGTTTCATTCACTGTCAATGGTTCCGCGCTTGGTAATGATGGCTGGCATTAATCTTTAATGTTGTTGAATATGGTTTATTAAAAAAATAAACATGTGAGCGTGTTATAGGCTAAATGTCATATTAAAGTCAGATATGACGACACTACTGCAACATGGATCGCCTCAGATGAGCCAAGCCAACGTGCAAACTATCGCAAATCAAAGTGAAAGTAAGTCGCTGATGCTTAACACACAATCATCTTCATTAAATGTAAAGAAACAAAATGATCTTACCAGGGCTGTTGCCGCTTTCTCTTATTGCGGACTTTGATTCAGAAATTTTAGCTGATTATCAATCAAATAATGCCTCTCATAACTATTGCTTTCGGTGACGTGCACTCCATTAAATTAGCATATAGCGGGAATTTAAGATCGTATTTATATCCGCAAAAACACATTTACGTGACCAGGTGTATATGGAATCGTTTTGTTAAATCAGATAGCTATCCGATCTGAGAAAACGAATGAAGTGGCCTGGTGTAAACAGCCCCTAAACATCAGTGAAAAACGTCTCTGGTTACGTATGTAACCTTAGTTCCCTGAGAGGGAACTTAACGCTGCGTTTACGCAATGGGAACACTTCCAAGTGTTGCGTCATGAAGCACGTGTATAATCAGTCCAATGAAAGAGCGAGATGTCATAGGCGGGTGACGTCATAGACCAGGAAACTATAAAACTCCCCTGAATGCAGTGCGTGACCGCTTCTGATAAGCCTGAAGCAAGTCGATCAGGGCATGCAGGATGTATGGCAGGTGAAAGCAGCGTTTTCTTTCCCTCTCAGGGAACTAAGGTTACATACGTAACCAGAGACGTTCCCTATCAAGGGAACTCCCGCAGCGTTTACGCAATGGGAACCCCATACCCACTACGCCATAATGACAAGTGTCCATTCTGTGTGAAGTCCTTGCGCAAACTAGAAGCAAGCAACCTAGCCCCAGGAGTGGAGAGGTCTAAGTCATAAAATTTGACAAATATGCGGCAAGGACCAGCCTGGCGCATCTGTTACGACCCTGCGTTATACTTGCTCGCCTGCGGGTGGCGGTGTTCTTCCTGGAGAGCGTGGGAGATCGCACACCCCTGTTACCTGTTCACCACTTGATTATGAAGAGGATAAAACCTTGGACTCAAACACTCCTCTTCACTTCGTCCAGGGGATTGACGGCCTCTGGAGAAGTCACTTGTTTTGCAAACCTTTATTTGTTTACAACCCATACCAACCTTTTCTCCTCCCCATCAGGATTATGATTTACCCCTTTGATTTTGAACCCTAGACTTCGTTATATTAAGTTATTTGTATTTTTGAAGACTAATAAAATCTTGCAAGTCATTATATCGGTGTGCTTGTATACTTTATGTACGGCCGAAATGAGCAGGCCGTAACAGCATAACAAATGTCGTGAAGGGAAACTCCCGAAATTAGAGCCATAGAGGCAGCCACACTCCTCGTAGAATGCCAAAGGTGAAGGCTGTCCGGCCGCTTCATAAGCAAGTGAGATAGCCTCAACTACTCACTTGCTCATTATCTGTTTAGATGCAGGGCAACCTAACTAGGTAACCCAAAGCAAACAAATAATTGCTCTTATATACGCCACAGAGCAGCTCTGTGGACATAAGCATCCAAAGCCCGGACAGGGCATAACAGATTAAGTTTTTCCTGATCTGGGGTATTAGGTGGAGGACAGAAGGCCTGCAGCACAAATTACCTGCAAATTTAGTAGGGATACAACCCGGCCTGGGGTGAATAAAGACTATCACCATACCAGGTGCAAATCCAAGTACGTGCAGGGCTCAGCCTCATGTACCACGGAGAAAACAAAATTAAGGATCTCTCCTCAGAGACAACCCAGCAAAGAAACATTCATTGCAGAAATCAAGTACTGTACCATCAGGGCAGATAACAAGATTCAGAAGGTGTTCTTCCGCACCAGGCAGAGAACAGTTTCTATTTCAATTGTGTTACCGATGTTAGGGCAGAGGGTCAATAACCACACTCCGGAGGAGCAGACACCAGAGGACACCAAGAGGCGGACAACAAGAAGTGAATTTTAAAAGGTAAGTATTTTATTGATTTAAAACAATAAAAGCAGTGATGCGAATGTTCGTGGCTGGGACCCCGGCGTGGGAGGAGGAACGGGGGGGGGTGCAGGTAAGTGATTCTTCGGGGGTTCCTCTTCTCGCTGGTTCGTGGGTGAGACAGTGGCTTTCTTCGTCTCTTCGACTCGTCAGATGTGCTCGTGAGACAGGCAAATGACAGTGCCTAGACTCGGCTGGTGTGTGTGTTCGTAGAACAGTCGATGGGAGGACAGCAACTTCACCTCTTCTCCGAGGGACAGACAATGACAGTGCTCAGACTCGGCTGGTGTGTGTGTTCGTAGAACAGTCGATGGGAGGACAGCAACTTCTCCTCTTCTCCGAGGGACAGACAATGACAGTGCTCAGACTCGGCTTGTGTGTGTTCGTAGAACAGCCGATGGAAAGACAGCAGTTTCTCCTCTTCTCCGAGGGACAGACAGTGACAGTGCTCAGGCTCGGCTTGTGTGTGTGTTCGTAGAACAGCCGATGGAAGGACAGCAGTTTCTCCTCTTTTTCGAGGGACAGACAATGACAGTGCTCAGGCTCGGCTTGTGTGGCCGGATCGCGGTACTTTACCCGCCTGCGCTCTCGTTCCGGGTACAGCAGAACGGCGTCGTTGGAGAGTTCGTGAGACTGGGCTTTCGTTGACGCGAGAGATAGTGCTCGTGAATTGTGGTGCTCAGGGTGTATTGAGCTCCTCGCCACACCGTGCACAAAGGGAAACCTGGACACAGCTTTGGACAGATCAATTTGAAGGGGTCTTCATATTCAGAAGTCAATTTTCATTCATCACAGTTTCAGAGGAAACACAGTTGTTTGATCTCACCACACTTGTGCATAAATCACTCTTATAAATCCTCACACGTGTGGATTTCACTCTTTCAGACACTGCAAAACTCACTTCATCTCCACAGTGATTAATCGACGAATGACTCAAGGAATAGTGTTTTCAGGAGATTGACGTGAGCACATCAGCGATCCTCCCAGCTGTTCCAGTTACTACGTTTCGCTCTATCAACAGGATAACACACACTGCCCGCAACACAGGTTAGTCACGCACTGGTGATGGACAAGCTTCACATGTGGTTTTCTCAAAGGGTAATCAAATGAAGGGTGCACTTAACTTTTCCTCGGTGTGTTATTCCAATCCTGCGATGGTTTCCTCTCTCACTTTGGCCAGTCACTTCTCCTTTTTCTGCTGTATAATCTCCTCACTTACTTTGTGGTGCTGCTGTTCATGGTTGCTTCAGAAAACTCACTTAATGAGCACGTCTCGGGGAAACTTCACAATAGAACACCGATCAGACATTCAACCTTCAGCTTTCTCTTGTTGCACCGCTGTCAAGACACACACTGCTGTCGGGAGACACACACTTGCCCAGATACACCACCCTCTCACTGCTCAAACACTTCCCTTTTATGCTCCTTTGTCTTGAGCGCGTGCTTCAATGAAGCGCAGCTGATTCACCTCAGCTGCCGCTCGTTATGGCCAGCAATCAAGCACAGCCAGAATTGGGACCAATGAGGGATTTTTTTGAATATCTGGTTCTTTCACCCGGTGACAAATGCATATTCAGTATTCTTGTGGAGGGAGCTCTAGACTGGAGTATTGTCTCCACGACCTCGGTCGAGAGACCTGAATCTATGAGCTGGGCCCCCTCAGAGGCCGAACCCACAGCATCCATAACTCCTGAAGAGGGTGAAATATTGTGTCCCTGATTGGGGACGCTAAATCCCTCCTGATTGGAATCTCCAAGGGAGAGCCATCTAGAAGGGACAGTAGGTCTGAGAAACACACTCGGGCCGGTCAGAATGAGGCTACTAATAATAGAAGAGCCCCTACCCGGCAAACCCTCTCCAGAACTACTGGGAAATGCGTACAGGTGTAGCCTCAACCACACCTAATACATCGCATCCAGTCCAAGCAGAGCTGGATGCGTCAGGGGAGAACCACAAAGGGCAACGTGTTGTATAAACGATGAGAAAGGTAGACTTGAGTTTTACTGAAGTTCTCCCAAAGGAGCTCCACCACCTCTGGGTGAAGTCTCCATTCCCCGGGCCTCAGCCCCTGCCTCAACAGGATATCTGCTCTGATATACGAGATCATCAGTGTGTTGTCCGGAAGGACAGGCACGTAGTGACCTATCGGGTCTGACAGGAAGTATTGAGATTCTCGGAATACCGCCATCACTTCTAGCCAATTATGTGCAAAAAGGAAGATGGTCCTGCCAAAGACCCTTCGCCGAGTGACCACTCATGATCACCCCCCACTTGTGAGGGAAGCATCCGTCGATAGCATTACGCGTCGACAAGAAGCCCCCAACACTGGGCCTAGGCATAGCCGCGTGACCTTGATAATGCGAAAACGGATTTCCCCTCGGAGAAAACCCCTTGGTTCTGAGCCACCACTGCAGGGGTCTCATGTACAGAAGGCCAAAAGTAATTACGTTGGACGCAGCTGCCATGAGACCCAACAGTCTGAAACTGTTTCACAGTGAGTGACTGGCCTAGTTTTACCCTATTTACGGCGAATCGTTATAGCACACCTAGAAAAGTGGTCCTCTGAGCTGGGACGAGAACCGAACTGAATTCTGAAACCCTTCTATAGTGTGCAGGACCCATTGAGAAATATGTGGCAGTAGTTTCCACGCTGCCAGAAATTATACTAAGGGCACCAGTCTCTGGAGACAAGCCTCTGGATTTGGTTTGAACAGTCACTTTGGTGCCCTGAAGCGGCGAACTGGCAAGGAACAACCGAACGGGCAGCGTTGCGACCCTCCTCAGAGAGTCGCACCCCAGAGGGCACAGAGGAGGAACGAAAACCGTCCCTACCCCGGAGGGGACCACCCTAAGAAGCCTGTAGCCTCGGCGTCAGGGCTTCTTCTTCCAAGCTTTTTTAGAGATAAAACAGTCCTCAGATCTTGCATATCTCTAACTGGCTAGATTGTGACTGCCACCCAGGTCCCTCTCGATTGTGGATGACCCCGAATGGCGACGCACTGTTTTGCAGCACTTTATGCTGCGAGGAGCTTTAGTAGGCTGAGACTGCTCCCGCCCAGCAGTCTCATGAACATTAGATCGGTGAGGAAGAAACTTCTGGAACGCTGCTGAATAGTTTATTCCTTTGTTTATTTGAAAGCGGAGAGTTCAGAAGAACAGACATGTTTAAATTATTTTTCTTTACATCAGAAAAACTTAATATATCACTCCGTGGCCACCAGCAGGAAACAACCGAACTGGCAGCGTTGCGACCCTCCTCAGATAGTCGCCCCCCAGAGGACGCTGAGGAAAAACGATTTCTCTAAACCAGCAATCCCCGACGAGGAGGCTGAGATATAGAGTTTTCGTTATATTCTCACTCTCATAATGTTCGGCTGGCCAGTAAATATTTTACTTAGCAACAGCACTAGATAAAACCTCCTTTTATAAGCTCCTCTTTATTCAACAGAGTTATGAGCTGACTTATTTATTATAGAAACTCATAAATATCGGCCTTATTCATTATATATATATTTTTTTTATTGTTTTGTTCTCTCTTTCTTAACAAAATACTAACGATACCAATTCCTCGGAATCGCCACAAGAGTGCCTCATCGCGGGGAGGAGAAACGCAGAGCGGGAGTTCCCTTGATAGGGAACTAAATAGAGATGCATTGTTAAAGGTGGGGTATGTGATTTGCAAAACGGCTGGCCTTCTTTCCTTTGACTCCACCCATTCAAAGAACATGGACATGGATGGGGGAGGGGGGGGATGGTACGACCGATTGACGCACTTACTGTCCAATGATTCTAGGTGGTCTTGGAAATGATTGGCTGGAGTTTTTCGAGTCCTGCCCGTTCCACAGATGATTAAATTGCTTAATTTTTATTTCAGTGCTTCTAACTCAGTGGCTGTTAGTGGGTTAGGAATAGGATTTTAAGTGATTTTGAAAAAATGGCCAAAAAGAGAATTACATACCCCACCTTTAATGTAACACATTAACATGTTTTTTCATAGGTATTACATTGCATGTTAATCCATTTAACTGTCATTTTGTGAATTCTAAAGTGAAATCTAGTGGCTTCTTTCTTGATTCTTGAAATTTCCAAACGCCTTGATCCCCCTTGAGCCTCTACTTTAATTTCATTGGTTGAATCTGTACACCAATCATTTTCCTTTCTGCCCTCAGAGCATGTTTCAGTAAACTGAATCTGCCACTGCAACTTATGACATATGCAACTTATGACATGTCTGATAACACTAAGAAACGACCAGCACAACACAGACTCCAACATGTTGTGTGATGCTTTCTCCGGTGTGTTGCGTCTCTGTCTGGCCGGTACTCGAGCATGCGCTTGTAAACTGATTGATTGCAATCTGAAACATCACCGCTAGAGGGCGCTGAGAAATACATACAGCACCTTTAAAAGGGACAATAAGTATCTTTTTAGGTATTTTGTTATCTAAAATCAATATTTTTATTCATAAATATGTCCGCAATGGTGTACAAATACCTCGACCAATTATCTGACTTATCCTTATAAATGAAGAATTTATTATCTTTATATACATGGGACGGGTAGGTCCACGGAGACTTCCATGTAGTTCCGCCATCTTGCAAAACTATAATAGCAGAGAGGGACAAAAAGTACTAAGCCAACGCGTTTCCACAACGCGTTTTCGTTCAGAGCCAGCCAGTCACGTGACGTGACTGAAACCAGCAGAAACGCAGGTGCAGAGCAGCGAGAGGCGCTTGAAACTGCACCGGCAAGTTTAAAAGTCTGGATTGCATTGTTATTATGGATCATTCATATGCCGCACCACAGGAGAAGAAAACATTGTCGTCAAAAAAGTCAGAAATAGAACGTAAAAGGAAATGTGACCGTAGATTACAGAAAACAAGAGTTAATTTTATATAGCTCTCCTTTTTCAAAAACAATCCATTAGTTCAAGTTGTGAATATTTTGCTACGTGCATAGAACTGTATGCCTGACTCTCGCTCTCCTCCTCTTCCTCGTCGCCCACCTCCTCGCCTAGATCCCACTGATCCACTGCCTCTCTGTCCTCTCCCTCTCCCTATTGTTGAATCATCTGATGATGATATCTAACAATGAACATAATTCAGGAAATATAACCAATAAAGAAGGGTGCAATTTGCCGGGGGGGGGGGGGGGGGGGGGGGGGGATTTCCCCCTTTCTGGTCAATGTATCCCTGCCTCTGCTTAATTATTTTTATCCCCGGTAGATATTTTCCTCAAAGTGATCATAGTGCTACTACACTAGCGGTGAGACGGATCACAAAACTTATCACGGATCCGTGGTTTGATTAAAGTCAATTTTATTTTAAAATGATTACTCACTCACTCTTGAGCATCTGGCGCGAGTGATTTCAATGTTAAGTCAATGTAAAGACGCGTTTATGCGCATCTAGAGGTCCCTGTGGCGCGGTAGACGCGAGCCTCATTTGCGAGTTTGCGCGAATGAGGCGAATTGCTATCACGGATAATGTCTTTTCTATCATTTCACCGTAGCTCAGCATCGCGATGTAAAGTTAACGTTATTGCATGATCACAGTTCATATGTGTGGGGAACGATAAGCTATTAGAGTAAAAATATTGCGTTAGGCTTCTTCAGTTAATAAGAATTTTTTATTATATCTATCATTTAGTGTGGTCATCCGGACAGTATTTTCCCAGAGAGGTCGTAGCCTGTGTTACCATCATACACCTCCCCCTCCCCCATACTGCACCCTCCCACACACTTTATTCTCTCTAGCAAGTCCATTGTATTCTCATAGAAATTAGCACAACACAAATATAATTGAAGACATAGAAGCTAGTGAAATAATGAAAGTTTTGCAAATTAGACTACAAAAACATGTATTACTCTCCTCAAGCCGTGTGTGCCCAAATGGAAGGATAAATAAAGTTTACATTACATCCACAATGTTTGCACCCGTCTTCGTCCACGGAGTGGCATTTTTCTTCAACCGACCCCGCTGTGTTGTGTCTGTGTAGTCATCCTTGTCAAAGTGTTCGCTGCAAATGCGGTAATCTTTAGCGCGTAGTACTCATATGGGAGTTTGCACATCAAGTTGAAGTACAACTAGCCACAACTGCAGAATCTCAAGGTCATGGAAAGGAAGACGATGAAAATTTTAATTCTTGTATTTTCGCATTCTGTTGCCACAATTCGGAACGGCATAAACGCAAACCATTTCTTCTTCACTTGTGAGCAACTCCGATCATCACTCTTCACACACAAGACTCTCCTCCAACCTGCACACTGCTATTTACCTTTTTCCGGCTACAACTGAGTTCCCACGGGACTTCAGTGCGAGACTACAGCTAGCCGTCTAAAACACTATTTAGGTTCATTTAAACAATGGCTAAGTTTCTAAACCCATCTTGTTGTCATGTGAGGGCATTTTAATTGCATTTTGTGTCTGTTAAGAGGCACAAAGACACTCTTTATGTATATGCCCCCATAACTGCCGTTTTAGCTGAGTGGGAGCTCTGGGCATTAGCGGTAGCAGCTCCGTGTTGCAAGCACCAATTCAGGTCGTTTTTTTTTCTACAGACAGTACTCACAAAGGTATAACGATCAAGATTAACTTAAGAGATTGCCCGGAGTTCTCCTGTAACACTGAAATTCAAGCCTTTCACTTTGGAGGCAACAGGCAACAAACAACTCTACACACAGGGATGGCTTATGGTATTGGTGGGGTCCCAGAGCTATGCAACAATATCGCAGTCTCTGAGAAATGATGAAAGGGGCAGTGTGGGCTCACATCAAGCCAGTTATAGAGCACATTAAGACCAAGAGTGATCATGCAATTGATACACTCCACATCCTAAGTGATGATCCTGCAACCCAGTATCGTAATTGTGCAAACTGCTTTCTTCTTAGCAGCATTCCATAATCTTGGGGTTTCAAAATGGTTACCTGGAACTTTTCTGAGAGGTCACATGGCAAGGGGGCTCCTGATGGAGTAGGCGGAGCTCCCAAACGCATTGCTGTGATCAAATAGCGAGCGATTCCTTCTGTGTGACGTGTACGCAGACTGGTGCATAGAATATATACAATAGATGTCGCATTGAAGACATTCGTTCCAATGAACTGCCGTAGCCAATGCGACATCTAGTGTATACATCTATGCACCACGCACACGTCACACACCAGGATGCGCTCGCGCCCTCAGATCACTTGGTCGTGGCTGTGTTACAAGAGGTAAAAACGATATAAATACTGTTCGTTTTCTCACACAAACCGCTCGTTTCGTGTCTTAGGCCATCAATGTGTACTTACATTTACGAGTCATTAAATCATGTTTAATTTGGACTTCTCTGTGCATGCTCTTTGAGGTGGACCCCATAGGACCTGCATGATATGACTGTCAGACAAGAACGGTTTGACCTAAAAATATCAAAATTGAAAATACTGTGGAAACAAAGACACCTACATCTTGGATGCCCTTGAGGTAAGCTAAAACATATCAAAAATTTATTTCAAAGTGAACTATCCCTTTAATTTCACGGAGTGGGTGAGAGTGATGTGTGGAAATGCTGTGCCTCACCGTGTATTTGAAGTGAAGTGAAGTGGTTGCATGTATAATGTACAGAGTTCTGTCACGCCCCCATCCGTCCTGCTTTGTTACAGTCTGGGGTTCTCTAAGGAAGTGATTAAGTAGCTGTGAATGCTAAGCCCTCTGTAATTGTTCTACGTGGAAAAGCCAACCGTACCTGGGGTCCTTACCTGCTGGTTTCTGGTCTGCTCCTCAGTGGTACTAGTTAAAGGGGAGGGTGTAGACCTTAGTCGGCCCCCCGACCCTGTGACATATAGAGATATATATATATACAGGTATATATATAACTGAAGAGACAAGGGATTTTGACCAACCCTTCAGTATCAATAAAAATACTTTCTTAATTATAAATCGTAAAAAAAGGTCTATGGAATACAAGAGAAATAGTATCAGCAAGAGTCACAAGCATTTTGATAGATTTATAATGGGGTTTAACATAATTAATCTAAAATATCTGGAAAGGCTGAGGATAGATGTCTGACTTTGCACGATGAATAATACAAAATCTAATGAATCTGCACAAAAGAAATGTTAAATCTTAAACAACATTAACCAAATTATACAAATTTATTAATTTATTTAATATTAAAATGATTACTTTATAACTGTCACGATTCCTGTCTTGTGTTCCCTTTGTCTTGTGTGGACTTTTGTTATTTCCTGTTCTGTGCCATGTTTTGTAATTCTTTGTAGTTTCTTCTTGTCTCCCCAGGTGTTTCTGATTAGCCACACCCCCTTGTTAAGCTTGTTTGCCTGTGTATTTAAGCCCTGTGTCTAGTCCAGTCTTTGAGAGTTCTTAACTTTGTTTGTTGGTTGTTCTGGTCTCTAGGTCTGTTCCTCAGGGGGCTTTCACACTTCGGAACACACTTCACAGTTCGGAATGCGGCACTGTTCGCATGAAAAATCGCTAATGTGAGCGCTGGAATCCGGACCCAGGTGCGCACTGGGGTACCGAACTAGAGACTACCTGGAGGAGGTGGTCTGAGTTCGGTTGCTCCCGAACCGTGCTGCGGTTCGCGTGAATGTGAAAGCAACACGGACTCGAGTGCGCACTTGTTCAGGAAGTAAAGTGACCTGCGCATGCGTTTTAGCTGATTATGATGTATTTAGTTAAATAAAACACATGTAATGGATGATAGTGTTGATGATCTACCTTGGATAAGACGAGCGAGAGTAAGCCTGCCGTGTATTTGCGCACAGCGCATGGAATTAGGGCAACAAATTTGGAAATCCACTGTCTCCTCAAAAGAGTCCGTTTGCAAGCAGCAGAAGACCACCTCATGTGACACTCGCACAGTTAACGTGTTGTTCACTCAGCTGCGCATTATAGCACAGAATAATAAAAAAAACCACCCAATATATTGACACAATATAGAATTCTGTTTCTATCATGCGCCATACACGTTTGCGATAACGTAACATGCACGCAAACGCACCAGTGTTCGATAGAATTAAGTTGAGTGTGAAACCAGACCAACGCTGCGGTGGGCGCCAGGAACAATCTCGCTCGGGCTTGGACTGCAGCAAACAAGCCCAGTGTAAAAGCACCCTCAGTCTAAGTCTGTAATTTGTGAAGTTTTTAGTTTAATTAATAAATACCTAGTGCACGTGGATCCTACTTCCTCCTATGCTTCAACTATTCGTTACAATAACATGCTATTTCAACTCCACCAAATCTTAGATTGTTTCATTTATTGTACAGCAAATGTCAATAGCTCTCGTTTTGATTTTTCATATTTTTTTGTAGACTTATTTGGAAATTACCATAGTTGTAGTATTTCATCTTTACTGTTAATTGACATTAGCCCCACTTACGTTTCAAAATGCGGCAATTGCTGCGGTCAGTTCGCAAACGACTTGAAAATGCGATTTATTTTTGCCGCGGTGGCTTTGTTGTGTCCGCTCAATTGTAAACATTCAATCTTCAATCGCGCCTTATAAATTAGCCTCAATTATCACCCCGCAAGAACAATTACAGTGCTTTACAACTATAGAACAAAAAGAGTTAAATAAACTTATCACTTCATCTAAAACAACAACATGCTTATTAGATCCGATACCAACTAAACTACTGAAAGAAGTGTTACCTGTAGTGGAAGAGCCTCTCCTCAATATCATTAACTCATCTTTATCTTTAGGTCATGTTCCAAAAACATTTAAACTGGCAGTTATAAAACCACTCATTAAGAAACCACAATTAGACCCACATAATCTAGCAAATTATAGACCCATTTGAAATCTTCCATTTATGTCTAAAATATTAGAAAAAGTTGTGTCCGCTCAACTGGGCTCTTTTTTGCAAGAAAATGACATCTATGAAAAGTTTCAGTTTGGATTCAGGCCACACCATAGCACTGAAACTGCGCTTGTTAAAATCACTAATGATTTACTTTTAGCTTCTGACCAAGGCTGTATCTCAATACTAGTTTTACTTGATCTTAGTGCTGCGTTCGATACTATAGATCACACAATACTCTTAGATTGACTACAAAATTATACTGGCGTTCAATGACAAGCATTAAGCTGGTTCAGATCATACTTATCTGACCGCTACCATTTTGTCTATTTAAATGGAGAAAAATCGATCATAACTTCAGTAAACTATGGAGTGCCGCAGGGATCTGTGCTAGGCCCTCTATTATTCTCAATATATATGCCTCCACTTGGAAATATTATAAGGAAACATGGAATTAGTTTCCATTGTTATGCTGATGACACTCAAATATATATTTCATCACGGCCGGATGAAAACGCTAAATTATCAAACTTGACAGAGTGTGTTAAAGATATAAAAGATTGGATGACGCGTAATTTTCTTTAATTAAATCCAGACAAGACAGAGGTACTACTTATCGGTTCAAAAAACCACCCACAAAACCTCTCACAATACAACTTTAACATGGTAGGATGTCTTGCTACTTTATCCTCTACAGTAAAAGACCTGGGTGTCATACTAGACTGCAACCTGTCTTTTAAAAATCATATTTCATATGTTACAAAAACTGCCTTTTTCCACCTTAGAAACATTGCTAAGCTACGTAATATGCTATCAGTTTCTGATGCAGAAAAGCTAGTTCATGCATTCATGACCTCGAGACTAGATTACTGTAATGCTCTATTAGCTGGTTGTCCTGCATCCTCAATAAACAAGCTACAGTTAGTCCAAAATGCAGCCGCTAGAGTTCTTACTAGATCAAGAAAATATGATAATATAACACCGATCTTATCATCACTACATTGGTTACCTATAAAGTTCCGTATTAATTATAAGGTATTGTTACTGACTTATAAAGCCCTAAACGGCTTAGCTCCAGTCTATTTAACGGATCTCCTATCGCCCTACAATCCATCGCACTCTTTAATTCGAGGCTTTTGGTTATACCTAGGATATCTAGGTCCACCAAAGGAGGGAGAGCATTTTCACATTTAGCTCCAAAACTCTGGAATAGCCTCCTGATACTGTTCATTGCTCAGACTCGCTCTCCCAGTTCAAAACTAGACTAAAGACGCATCTCTTCAGCCAAGCATTCATATACATTTTATACAGTTAAATCGGCATCTAGTTCATAACCGCCAGAGGAGAACTGGCCCCCGACTGAGCCTGGGTTCTCCCAAGGTTTTTTTCCTCTCCATTAGGTCACCTGATGGAGTTTTTCGTTTCCTTGCCACTGTTGCCCTTTGGCTTGCTCAGTTGGGGATATTTAATTTAATTAATCAATGAATAATACTATTGATTAGCATTACCAAACATGGACGTTTTATTATTATTTTAATTTAATACTGTGAAGCTGCTTTGATACAATCTGTATTGTGAAAAGCGTTATACAAATATTCTTGACTTGACTTGACTTTGCTGTGGCGGTAATAGGCATTCTGGTTGACTACCAACTGTTAGTGGTGGGCAGATCGAGGCTTCGTGAAACAATGAAACAGTTGAAGCTGTTAGTCCAAACGCCAGCGATATGTTATGCCCTAAATTTTATGATTAACTAACTGTATTTTTGTATGTATATTTTTGAAATGCATTTTCTGTAAAGCTGCTTTGAAACAATATGTATTGTGAAAAGCGCTATACAAATAAACTTGAATTGAATTGAATTGAATTGAAGCAAATGTGCCATATTGTGTTGAGGCTTCGAAACAATCCGACAACCGCCTCAACGGTGACACCTAGTGGTCACTTGCAGGTGTTGATCTGAAACAACCTTGACAACGAGCCAAAAAAAACAACAAAATGTTCTTGTATTTTTCTAATATGTGGCTTGTAATCTGTAGGCTCCTCACTGTGGATAATGTTATTTCGGTAATGAAAAATTCATATTAATAAAAGAAATCAAGCGACAATGTCTCACTTTTTTATAGATTTTTATTTAAAAAAAATATTAATTTCTCTGCTGTGGAAGGACTTAGCCTACTTCTCTTTTTTTTTACAAATAATTTCTCCAGCCTTTGAAAAAATCCTCTCACAAGGGACACTTGTTGCTGGCAATGCATGCAAAGATATGTTTTAGCTAGGACATACAAATAAGGAAAGATTACTGCTCTCTCTTTCCACTAAGTTAGGGTATCATGAGTTCTGAGCAAAAACGTATCGTTGAGGTATTTTTTCACTTCCACTGTGGCATCAGCTGTAGCATCGTGTATCATGTTTCACGGATACTATTATCAAAAAGTTCCCATACACTGATGTTGTTGATGATGATGATGGGCCTGATGTTGACATTTGTGGCTCTGAATGAAAATGAAAACAGCAATTAGTAACAAATCCTAAACTGACGGCATATATAAAGTATAAATTACATGAATCAGATTACATAACATAACACTGACTGAAACTGCTCACCAGGAGTTGTGTTTGAACGCATCAGTGAAGCACACTCCAGTGTCATGTGCTTTTCAGCGTCCTGGGCTTTAGCAGGATTTCTCAAATGCCATTTTTTAACCTTGGGTCCAGCAGTGTAGTCAGTGCCAAGGCTCTAAAAGTCTCCTACCCTCCACATCTGGAGTGCAGACCTTCTTGCAGATGTGAGCCTATGAGCCAAAACAGGAGAAAACCATATTAATTATAATAATGACAACAATATGACACTTATGGCCAATTACATGAGTAGTATGGTCATTGTGGCCTACCTAATTGTACAGTTGATTCCTGCGTTGCATGTCCTTTTTTCTGTGCAAGCTTGTGCTGCAACATTCTGTACAGTGGTATAAGCTTTGAAGCAGACACTCTCTGTTCCTCTGACATCTGTTTTTGCTAGTTTGAATGGTTGCAGTAGTGATATTTATATATGTATATATCTATTAATCTATCTGTCTATATATATTTCTATCTATGCATTTATTAATGTGTCACTATATGTATACTATGTCTGTCACTAGCCTATTAGTCAATGTGTAAATTTAAATGCAAGCCTAAATATAACTAAACAAATCGCACTATAAATGTCACTATATCACCAAAAATCCGCTATCTCAAAATCAAACTCCTCTCACAAAAACCCACGAGGTCAAAATGCGTTGACTTCACTTTTATACAGATGTGCGATTGTGTGATCTGTTCCCGACCCTGTCAATCAAACGCTGATTCGGCGGACCATGCCACCTGTCGAAACACTTGTGAAACACTCCGAAGCTTCATTTAGCCGTAGTCACGTGACATGGGTGTTTTGAATCACGCTTCGGATCAGTGTTTCGAAACATCTGCGTTTCGGGATCTCGAAAAGCTTCGGAACGTCAGTTTCGCGTCAGCCATCCCTACCAACTGTATGTTTCCATTAACCATGGTATAAATATTGGTTTTATACCTGCAAACTACTCCACAGTTTCTGAGTGAACTATCCTTTTAATAACATGGCCTACCGTATGGTTGTCCAACACTATCTTACGACCAATTCATACAATTCGAGTAAAAGGTGGCTAATTCGGTCAAATTCGTAGGATTTGTCTAAACCACAGTGATGGGTAGGTTTAGGGGCAGGGTCAGGGGTAGGTCATTCATACGAATTGGGCAACTCGTAAAATATGTATGATTTAGCAAAAATCTTACAAACTCATACGACCTCACTCGTACGAATTCGTAAGATTTTTTTCTAAATTAGACACCTTGAACAATTTGGAAAAGATTCAGGAAACTTCAAGGCACTCTCTTTAGAAAGGTTAAAAAGCCTTTATTGTTATGGCTTGGTCATTTTAAATCTTTAAAACACTCCGATGCGTTTCGGTATACAAGCCTTTGTTGACTCCCTGACAACATCCAAAGAGCACCTCAAGCTAACATTTTGAGTCCTGGAAGCGCTCCTCTACAGACATTTGATAAACCTTGTACAATTTGTATGAATTGCCATGAGAGCGGGTTGGGTTGGCACAACACCGCTACCAAAACCATTTAAATTGTTTAGTGAAACATTGGTCACTGGTTGCAAGTGGCTTTGCAGATACTGAGACCAGATATATAGACTGAATTGACCACAAACATTTACCAATGATGCATTTTCTTTTCATGCACAATTAATTGTTCATTAAACTGAAACCTGATTTTAAGTTGGTTAGACAATTAAAATAAAATTGTATGTCTTTGTTGTCATTTTTATTTTTATTTTCGGTTAAAACAAAAAAAGACACGCCAGAGACATAAACGTGTCTCTGTGTCAATAAACATTAAACAAGTGATTTGATACACTTTACATTTTCAATTCTGTTTTTTTTTCTGTTCAGTTCCTGTAACACTTGAACAGATTGAATAATAATAATAAAGCTTGCTTATGAGCAAATATAAGAGATATAAATTCTTTTCCATGTTTAGATGGTAGGATCTCCTCACTGTGACTCAGTATCCCTGTGAAGTAACAGACAAGATATGTTAGTACTAGGGGTGCGCCGATCCGATATTCGGTATCGGTATTAGTCCGATACTGGCCAAAATCACTGGATCGGATATTGCATGAATCGCGGGAGTATAACCCGATCCGATTCGATCACGTCCCTTAGTCCTAAATTGTCATACAAATGCTTAACAACACCTAAAAGACATGCCGTGAAGAGAGATGAGCAACATGCGTCACGCAGGGTTGCCAGATTTTCACATACAAATCCCGCCCAATTGCTTCTTAAAAATAAAGAATCGCGTTTCGGGGTGGAAGAGACCGCGGACTTGGCAACACTGGCATCACGTGAACGGTAGCTAGAGGTGAGTGAGGTAAGCGAGCCCTCTCAGCAATTAAGTTATCATGTCAGCTGTGTGGATATAGTGTTGTCAAAAGACCCGGTACTTCGGTACTAAAAAAAATAGCAGCTACATGGTTACGGTACCAGCTTTTCTTAAGTAGTCTACCGGTGGTACCGAAGTATTGGATTAATCCGGTTCTTGGTGCGCTGTCCGAAAGGTGCACAGTTGCGTCCTCTTCATAAACACATGGCGACCGGCGGTGGCTCTGAATCCACTTGTTGACAAGGAGGAATGAATCGTTCACATAGCGCGTTTTTTGCGCGTGCAAATTAGTTTTCCAGGCGCTGTTCATGGTTGCATACGGGAAAGCACGCGCTTGTGGAAAGGAGAAAGCGGTGCAAACTGCGCTCTCCATGATGACGAGGAAGTATCATCAAATAATTAATTGATTTCTAGCCCTTGCATTAGCTTTACTACTAGATATATTAATTGAGATGAGGAATAAAAAGCCGCGCTGTACAGCTATGATCAGCTGTTCGGCCGAGCTTTCTATGTTGTTACGGAAAGGCCGCTGGTTTTTGTCACATGACCTGTTGAGATGCTTCTATTATAAGCCGCGCGCCTACGTTTGAAATAATGAATTTGCACGCGCATAAAACGCGATATGTGAACGTCCCCTAAAGTGGTATCGTGTGCGGTTGTATCTAGTTAAAAAGGCCTTTTAAATATGAACGCAGTTTTGGATTAAATAAAAGGACAGTCAAGTCAAACAAAACACGTTTTATCTCCTGTTTAGTTGGTAACACTACAATAAGATATCATTCATTAACATTACTTAATACCTTATCTAACATCAACACATTGAGTGAACAATATATTTTTACAACATTAATGTATGTTTGTGAATGTTATTTAATACAAACACTTGATTGTTCATGAACAGATACAACTTTTGATTTTAAAAATGTATTAGGCTACATTTTCAAATTACCCCAAGGAGAATAATTGCTTCAGTGTATATAACTATTGTTAGGTCATTTTATCTAATGTTATCTAACAAATGGATATACAGTTTAATATATGCAAATTTAATCTAAATTAGCTTTGGTACCGAAATTGGTACAGAGAACCATGCATTTTCACAGGTATCGGTACCGAACACTGAAATTTTGGTACCGTAACAACACTGGAATATATGGTATTGTATCGGTATAGATCGGTATCGACAGATACTCAAGTGTGTGGTATCGGTATCGGTATCGGACATGAAAAAGTGGTATCGAGCCACCCCTAGTTAGTACACAGGAGACTAACAAGATCCACACACCATAAAGACTGTTTTATAGGATTTAGATAAACAATTAAGTGAAAAGTTGCACAACTGTTACACAATTAAATAATTTAGTAGTAGAAAAAAGGATGTAATGTACAATGAAGCATGTTGTAAATCATTTACCTGGTTCAGCGCCACATTGACCACTGTAGAGTCTGTGTTGCTGGTGGCTTTGCAGGCAAATCCTGAGATACAGATTGAGATGATGAACTGAAGGATGGAGAACACCAGCAAGATTCCACTGATCACCAGATCATATCTCTAAAAAATAAAATATTAAACATGATCATATTAAAGTAGTTTCACATATAATATTCCATCAATTATACGGAGTGAGTTTCTAAATATTATATTGCATTATACTGAGGCATCATATGGATTTTGAACACTTGAAACATAGCACACAAGTGGCATGGACTACTTTATAATTTTTATGATATTTTATGGTGCCTTTGGATCATTCTGAAAAATGAACTCTCCAGTCCCTGGTTATTATAATTGTATGGAAAAGAGAGACCATCACAGTCTTTATTTGTACAAATGTTTTTAAATTATGACACAATTGTAATTTTAGGGTGAACTAAATTTAATGAAACAACAATTAAAGTAACAAAACAAACAGACTACATTGTTATTGTATTGAAAATTGTACATTTAGTACCTTTAAATTCAAACAGATGTCCTTGGTAGAACTGTAGTCATGCCTATAATCATGACTATAGTTATTAATGTAGCCATGATCGTAGTAATTGTAGCATATTTGATAGACCCATGAGCTGTCAGCTATCTCCATGGACATCAGAACTATGGCTATCCCTGCAGTTATGGCACTGATAACATTCATTCCAAGAGAGGCTTTCACCTACAAAAAAAAAAAAAGAAGAAGAAAAAAGAAAAAAAAAAACGGTGAAAAGTGACAGCAATACTACTTGTAAAAACATCCTCAACATTCTCAACCTCATTTTTAACTCTGTAAACTGATGAGTCAGATGTCTTGATCTTTCAATTTTCAGACCATGTGGTCTGGAGAGAGTTTACCATGGAAAGTGTTGTGGTTGTAGAACACAGGTGTCAAAGTCAGTTCCTGGAGGGCCACAGCCCTACAGAGTTTAGTCCCAACCCTGCTTCAACACACACACACCTGCAATTTTCAAATTAGCATGAAGGAATTGATTAGCTGATCAGGTGTTTTTAAAAAATTTTTAGGGTTGAAGCTAAACTCTGCAGGGCTCTGGCCCTCCAGGAACTGAGTCTGACACCCCTGTTGTAGAAGAACTGTGGATTTTTCTTTCTTTTTCTTTGATGGTGCCAAAATGTATGATGATCGCAAAATATGTTTTGTGAAAATAGTTTGACTTAAAACATGTACATATAAAGGTAGCAAAATATAGATTCAAGAAAGTGTTCTGTTGGTTTTTGTCGTTGTTTGGTGTTAAGGAAAGAAAATAAAATCCTGATGGCCCTTTTAGCCCCAATTGTACCCTACTGCATGTAGTCTTTACTCATACAACAGATGACTGAAAGTGATCTGTGCTCACAGAAACTTATAACTGTTGAATATCACATAAGTTAGGAATGGTCAGTAGTGCACCCAAAGCAGCTTCTAATTAGAGGTCCAGTTTTTTAAATATCTGGACTGCTACTACATTTTGAAAGCTTGTAACGGTTTAAATTGCTCAACAATTACTTGAGTAATGTGTATAATGGTGTATGTATACATTAGAAACAATACTCTACTATTGACAAAAGAAGAGTTATTTCCACAGATTTAAGCAAATGTACGTACCACACACAAATTAAGTTTATTCTGCGCAGCAACAGACAGAGATCCAGCACTGATGTACTGAGAAAGAATCAAAGGGCATTTAAAGATCATTCTGGTAATTCAAATCAGTTAAACGCAAGTAATTATAATCATTAAAAGCAAAACAATTAATTGAAACTTACAATAAGGGATCCCCAGTAGTTTATGCCACTAATGACAAGAATAGCTGGGTAATGGTTGTTGAGAAAGGTGGTGCGTGCAATGCCAAACAAGAAACAAACCACTCCAATCATTATTTGGACAGTCTAGAGACGGCAGAAATGGGTCAAGTATTTATATTTTTGCATGATTGCATTTGATTCATGTTTAGACACACACACACACACACAAATAATCTATATTAATGTTTTATGCACACTACAGTCTAAAGGCAATCAGACCAACACAAACATATTAACTTGAGAACATATAACAACTTTTAATTTTCTGTTCATTTTATCACAGATGGAAATGAGACACTAAAAATTATATATTTTTTATTATTAAATAATTATTTTTATTCCACAAATCATAATTATAATTCATCATTAAATGCATTACCCCCAATGCCTTTGGTTGTGCTTTGAAAAATCCAGCGAGAGCCGTATTGTGATATACTCCTCTGGTCTGCTGTCCATCATCACAAATAACAGTATTTTGTGCCGCCTGTGGATTTACTTGGATGACAACTGTAGCTTTGTCAGTTGAGATGACCTTGCTGGTTTCCATTTTAAGTTTTCACCTGTAATTGATAATTTAAATTCTGCAGTTCACAACTCACTAAGGTTATTTTATTTTAATTTGATGTACAGTACAATATTTATATGTTTATTGGGACAAGCTAATGTCCTTGTCCAGAGTGACTTATAAAACTGAGACTGTCAGGATTTTATACACAGTAATATATAAAAATAAAGTAAAAATGTTGTCACTATATATATACTCATGTCACAATAATTAGGTTTTCTGAGATAAACAGTTAAGATATACGTTTTTTTTTATTTTTACAAAGATGCCTTTGGAGTTTCTCCTGTCTTCTGAAAGATCAGAGGATCAGAGAATCTACATCCTTCACAAATATTTTGCCTGATTGTATGTTGTGTAGCCCAATATCCAAAGAAATGGAAAAAAGTAATATTATGAACCAAAGTATAGCAATAAATGAGCAACACTAAAACTATCAATGGTGTGAAAAATCACAAAAGTCAAAAGATTACAATTTTGTTTTATAATTGATGTATATCATTATAAATATATAATATATATATATAGATGTTAACTGATGCATTAAATATTTTACCTGAAATGAAATGAGAGGTTGAAGCAGATGTCTGATCACTCTTATGGCGTATCTTTGTGTTTGTGGACTGTGAAGAACCGCTGAGGAGGAGCTTGCTTTAAATGAGTTTGCTTTATACTTACATACTATAGAACTATGTTAATGCCCTTCCCCCAAAAAAGGACTTTGGGTTACACTTTATTTTGATAGTCAACTTTAGACATTTACTAGCTATATTGATTTTTTTAAGCTAAGCTTAACTGATAAAATGTAATATAATATGTATATAATATAAATGCCAGACAACTTCAGCTGAATGACCTAGTTTCACTCCACACAAAAAAAGGCAGCTTAAGGCCATTGTGGTTGCTTTATATTTTCTTTCCATTCTTCTAGCTGTACCTTTGCTCTTGTCATTTGTAGAGATTGCTTTATGTGACATAAGACAGCAGTACTGCAGTAACTTACAGTAACATAAGAGACACACAAAAGGCATAAAAGTGCATGTCTTTGTGTCACAATCATGTCATTGATTTTCAGTATAGTGCTTTAAAAATGAAAGCTGCATGTAATTTAGCTTGTAATAATGATTTTAAACCCGTTTAATCCCAATTTTTTTCTTGCAATTTGAATGCATGCATTTTACTCCTTAGACCTCCCTAACACACACACGTTATGCCCTCATTGATTTTATGTTGGTTAAGTTAGTGACGGTGGGAAACACCATAGTCAGAATTCAATCAAATTCTTCAATTTGGCCTATTACACAACACACTCCAAGACATCCATAACCTCGCTTTGTCATTTCATGAAGGAGGCTTAGTGAGATGAAAAAGGTTGTCATGTACAAAGTTACACCCTGGATGAAATTCCGCTTGTTCGGCTAGACCTCTATGGGCTAGCTAGACCAAGGACTACACTTGGACCCTGTCCTATAGGCCAGTTTCAGGGAGATGTGTGTGCACTCATTCAGTGCACTGAAGATGGGCCGTATACGTTGTAGAAAGGGTTGTTTGTGGTCATGTGTGGCACACACCAATTAGTTCTCATGAACATCTGCCTTATCCTCCAGAAGTTTCACCTCTGCATCGCCATACAATAATCTACCTGGCAAATAGACCCGTTTCACCCTGTACTCCCTATCTGAGCCATCATTATAACAGTCACTTTTAATTGCCTCTGTTTGCTGCACACAGCACTTGGGGGGGTCACGTATGTCTAGGAGGTCGAACACACACATCTGATAGTTTTAAACTGTGTAAAAATAAACAATTGATAACTAGGATTAACATCCAAAACCTGTGTTTTCAACTGAAACACTGTGTTATACTACAGGTCAACAATATTTACACGTCTTACGAGCAAAATATATAATGCAGGAGTATATCAGTAGTATACCCTTTAAAGAATATATGTACAAAATTTGATAGTTCTATCTGTTCTAAAATAGTTCTAAAAATTTCAAACTTATAAAAACCGTGCGTACGCCAGAACCTACGCAGAATTCACTTTATAAATCCCAGTCAGCGGAAGATTGTGCGCACATGCGTCTCGTCCCCGAAATAAGCATATTGGAGCACACCTAGTTTTACTATGCATATCCTCATCTGCATATGATTATTCATCCACGTGATAAACATGTTTAACGGTACAAGACATCAGGAAAATATGAAACACGGATGTGCCGTCACATTAATAAAAAACATTTTGTAGCCTATTCTTGCCTTGTTTTTGCATAAATAAATCAAAATAGTGTAAAATACATTTCAGAGAAAGTTTTTCACAATCTTTTTCCACAGGCCAAATAGTCTTTTAATTGATTTATATTTTTTAATGGAAACAGATCGACCTTGTTGTGCTATTAGGCTATATTTGCACAATCTGATATTATCATGATAAGCAATTATCTAGTTTAAAACATTAAAACACAGCATGCCAGAGGAAAAATGTTCAAAAGCATTGCATCCACGACAAATATTTCTATTTATTGAATATAATTTTTATTTAACATCTCAGTAAATTTCATGTTTATGTGTTTAACTCCATTAATGAGAATGACATATTTAATCTAAATGTTTATATCAGAAGTAAAAGATAGTTTAAATCATTATTTTATTTAAACTGTTATTGTGAACATGCACTGTATTTATGATATAGGACTCATAATGAAGTTTTACTTCATCTGCCGTTAGATATGCGTCAGTTTCACTAAACGGGCCCAACGCGCATCGCTGGCGCGACATTTAAGGGATTGATATTTGCTTCAAGTGATAGGCTTGGTGAGTGAAATTATATTTGTATTATCTTTCTGCATATGTCTAATTTTCTTTAGATTTTCTGTCTAAAAGTGACCAAAAAGACATTTAACTCCAGCTCAACCATCGGTGTCGCCAACAACTGCTCCGTCTCCAAAACTTTCGTACGCATGGGTCAGAGTTTGCATGCAGGTGCGCACATTTTCCCGTCAAGTTTGTTTTTATAAATCACAACTTATGCGTCGGACATGGCGTGACGCCTCTTCCAGGGCCTGTTTTTGTGCATGCGCAACGGTTATAAATGAGGCCCCTGGTCATGTGACCTTTCACACTAGTCACATGACAAAGCCCAAAGCCAATAACAACACTTTTAGAGCTTCCAGAAATAAGAAAAATATGCAGTCACAATTGTGACCGTGGGATTAAACGGGGTTAATTTCAGTGGTACTGGGTGGATTTCCGTGGGAAATTCAAGCATGTCTTTGCTTCATTACGTCACATCTGTACACATAAAGAAGGAGTCCCGGGCTTCCGGCTAGTAGGTATTCTGCATAGTCAGGGGTGCAAACACATGTATGGTCAAAAAAGAGAGAGGTAATCGAAGCCCCCGCCCAGCGGCAAATATCCAGTTACTTACATTGCCACCAACCCCTGCCATCCCCGGCCCACCCCATAGGCACATAGACTAAAATTAAATTCTGAAAATCAAAATACACCGACGCATAATTTGTAATATTCAATTTCATTTTTTATTCCGAAACACAAACTCTCATTGAACTATCTTCTTCCTTCTTCTTCTTGCTTTATTGCTCCTTCCTCTTCTTCCTGGCCACCTCCTGCAACGTATCCAGGGCCTTGCGTCTGGCCTGCATTAAATTTCTTGTGGTGAAATGCAAAGTATTGCTGTGGTCCTTGTTCGACCACGCCCCCCCCCCCCCCCCCCCCCCCCCCGCCCCCCCCCCCATGGGTAGCAATTGAGATGGAGAATATAAGGCGAGAGGTGCGGTAAACGGGTGTTGCGTCATATTCCGCTGATCGCACTTCCGGCGTCTCGTTGCGCTGCACGAGGGGTATGTATGAGTATTTTCGCCGTGGGTTTCATGTGGTCGACGCTAAAAGTCCTTTTTTTCTTTAATGTTTGTTTGCTAACAGTACTTTTGTCGCGCTGGCGTCTGGTTGAGTGTTTGTTGCACCCACGGATGATCCGCAACCGTTGCTTTGCCGATGCGCTCCGCGTACTGGCGAACTGCATGTGATGCCTTTGTGGGTGATTTCGGTTGTCGGGCATGCGATCAAATAGAGTGGTGCTGCCGGATAGATGATGCGTTTCGCACGATTCGGGTACGTACATCTCACTTCTGCCTCCCTTTGGCCTTCATAAAGGTAATTTGGTTTTAATCATTTTGTGTGTTTTAGGGAGTGTAATACATTCTGTGAGTGGGCCTGGCCTGTTTTGCTCCAATCCGCATCTTGCAGCGTCTTGATTTCGGCATGGCTTGCACCTTCAACACTGCTGTTTTGCTTTAACATTTTGTTTTGCTTTAACATTTTGTTTTGCTTTAACATTTTGTTTTGCTTTAACTTTTTGTTTTGCTTTAACTTTTTGTTTTGCTTTAATAATTTGAATTGCATTTATTATTGTGTCTTGTCTTTATTCTTTTTGTTTTCTATTATTTTGCTTTTTCTCTCTATATTATTTTTGGTCTTTAGTAAGTTAAACATTTGCTTTGTTTTCTTTAAATGCGGGTTGGTGATCGCTTTGCGTTCGGTAACGCTTGCTTTTTGTCTTATTTAGTTTTCTTATATTAATTTGTTTTGCAGTTATTGTTTGTTTTGTTTTGGCTTCCTTTATTTTGCTTTATATTGGTAGAATTGGTTTTGCATTTATTAATGAGTCCTGTTATTTTGTTTTGCTTATTCTTTTATTGCAACCCGTATTTCTTTTTTGTTTGTATAGTTTGTTTCTGTCTTCATTAATTGGTTGCAAACAGTAGAGCTTGTTGCAATAGTTCAGTGTGTTTTCCTGGATTTTGTTTAATTGATTATTTTTGGTAATTATAATCTGCTGGTTTTGTATTTGACTGTTCGTTGACATTTCTTTTTGTATGTTGTAATCTTTCTTTTTTTTCCATACTGGAGCTGGGGCCTGGAGAGGGCAGGCTGACCTTCCCGTGTGGCTATCTCACTGTTCACCAGATTGGCGTGGAGTTGCCGTGAATCCTTTGGAGGGTGTGAGTGTGGTTTGGGGCACGTGTGGTTATTCTCATGTTACTGCGGGCATTGTTTTGAAGCCCGGTCCAGCCTGCCGCCCTAGTGGTAAGCCCCAGCTCGTTTGTTGTGTGTGTTTCTTTTTGTTTGATAATTGGTTTTTGCAGCAGGTGGTGTTGGATCCTCCTTGCTGTTATGTGTGCTTCCTTGACCGAGACAAATGTTTTAAACTATTAATTGTTTAATAAAGATGTATACATTTTCTACAAGGTACCCATGCCTTTGGTCATTTCCTGAGGAATCGAACCGTGTGCCCCTTGGGCTTTATCCCAGAGTTAGTTCTGGGTGGCGTAGTCATCTCTTTTTTTTTTTTTTTTTTTGAATCAGTAATATCATTTAGAAATTTAAGTTTCTATTACTGCTATTCGCCCTTGTAATATCTCTGATTGCCACATTGTCAACATGTTTGAGACGTGTCTGCCTCTCTTTGGCCAGAGCAGTGGTCTTGGCCTTCTCTGCACTTTCACATGTGGCACTGCAGCCATACTCCACCTGCCTCTTCTGCTTTGCCTCCATCCTCTTCTCTCTGTCGGTCTTGTCCCTTCTCCCTGCAACCCTAATGTTCTGGCAGAGAGTTTTATCAACTGGCCCCATGTTGATGTCATCTCTTTTGTACATGCCAATGCCAGTCTTGCCACCTTGACTTCAGCACATATTTCACAGTCCTGCACTGCATCAAAGGTGGAGATCTTCATGCTAGATCTTTTAGCATCAATCACATCTCCCATGAGACTAAAGGGAGACTCTACCATGTGGTCCATGGAAGATGGAGAGGGCTCCTCTGATAACCTGGCTAAGAGCTGGATACTTCCCCAAACTCATGACATGGGCCCACCACTTCACAATGTCATCTCCATCTTCATACTTGACCAGGTTGGGGTCCACATTGTACTAATGATCTCCTGGGTGATGTCACTCTCTAGGGCACTAAATTGTTTCATGATCCAGCCAACTCCTTCAGCTGAGTAACAGCCTGGGAATGGCCCCCTCACCACAGATCAATAGAGGACAAGGCCTGTAGGGTCTTACTTTTGAGAGGTAGTTTGTTCTGCATGTACTTGCCACAAGCTGTGTATGCCTTGGTCACCTTCCCAATAAAATCCATGATTATCTGCAACACACATACCATACAAAATAACATACTCAGGTTTCATGGCTGCAGCACAATGGCAAGTCATATCAGCATATCAGATCATGTTCAATCATATACTTGACTGTTTATGTAACATTTATGGTGGCATCATGCAGGACTGTAAAATCAGAACTTTACAATTTCCTAAACAATTAATAAAAAATACATTTTAAATTTACAAGATGTTAAACACGCTTACCGGTCTACATATAAAATGTACAAATCAGTCAATCAAATGGAAAGAGTAATTACAATACATGTTTCCATTTGTCCCATATACTGTACTTTCGTGATTACGCGGTTTCATTTTTTAACCAGTAGATGGCAGCATGACCTAAGGGATACTGCTTTTCTGAACCGCTAATGATAAAATGGAAAGAAAATTTAAAAAGTAGTTAACTTTATTTAAAATACTAACCGGATGCTTTGGATGGGCTGCAATCAGGTCTTCTGCGACTTCCCCAACGTAAATCTGGGAGTGAAGTGTGTTATTGGCCAAGTCCAATTCTAGCAATTTCTTTGGCGACATCTTCAGATGCTCAGGCTTGATGAAGCAGGCAAGGAAAGTTGATGAACACTTCAAGTTGCTTGTCATGAAGCTTGTGAACCAAGGTTTTACTTCCCTTCAAAGAACATAAAAATTGCATTTTTTGGAACTGACTGAACTTGCTGTTGTTTTCCAATAGACATCAGAATCATCTTACTTCTATGCTGAGTTGCATACACTATATAGAAAAATACTCACTTGAAAGACCATCACATATTCCTTCAAAATAGGGAGGACACCGAGGTACACACTAAGAATAAGGGTTCACTTTTTGGTTTTCCTCCACCAAATCCTCTTTACAATTCGGGCCTTCCTTTTCTTCCCCAAATCAGTCATTCCTTCAAAAAAAAATAAGAAAGAAAAAAAGAAAGAAAAAAAAGATACAATTATACATACCAGTGCATGCATACAGATTTAAAGTTTGTGCAATACCAATGGTATACATAAATATGTTGCACAGATTGTAACAGTATGAGTACTCCTTAGGCTATTAAGATATAATATAACAATTTACTTGGGACAAAAGTGTCTACTAAATCATAACCATAACCATAAAACAGTAGCTATAGGTATACAAACACACATTTTATTAATCTCTCTCTCATATAGACAGATACATACAGCATGTTTACTACTGAATACTAAGATCAATAGTAGGATTTTAGTTCCTTCTTGACCATATAACAATCTGTTGCATTATATAATTGCATCCATACACATACATACCCTTCTTGCAGAGATCCTGGTGAATAAATTCAACCCTTCGTTGAGCCTTTTCACTCACACCATGGTCTCTGTACAGGTCCTGTAATATTTCGTTGTACAGTTCTTGGTCCTGCTTTCCCATAAATCCAAAGTAGAGCACTCTGAACACAGGTAACATTCTTTTAGTGTTGATCCCTACATCATAAGCTGACAACCAGCGATGGGAGACAAATCGCTGGGGGATTTGTGGCAGGTATGTCCAGGAACTCTGCTATTTCTTTCAGGTACCCCAACTGCAAGTGAAGATAACATATCTTACACTACTAGCAACACTAACAGTTAATAAACAAGTTAGAAACAGAATTTTCATTAAAAATTAAATGCATGTTCAGATACCTGATTGATGCCCATTGATGGTCTGTGTGGATGTCAGCAAAGAGCTGCTCCAAGTAGTTTTCAAAGGTTCAGCAATCTCTTTGCAGTGTTGTGGATGTGATGGCAAGAGTCACCATCCACAATCAAGCAGAGTGGAACAATGCCTCTCTCGTATCCTTGTCTCCAGCCCTGATTTGCTCCCGCGCATCACCGTTGCATGAGTCTAGCATTATGCTAATTAGGTTCGACCAAGGAATGTTCTTTTTCTGAAAAAAAGTCACACATCAACCTCTCCAAACTAGCTGAACTGACTTTCACAACTTCAAGGGAGCCCAGGTGTTCAACCACAACATCATTGATTTCTTTGTTGAAGTAGCTGACCAGCATAGAAAGGACCTTCTTATTACTGCTGGAAGTACTCTCATCCACATTCAGAGAGAAGGTGTATTGTCGTAAGTTGGAGAAAGTTTTCTCCGCAAATGTATGGACATAATATGTACTACATTTCCATAAAAAAATATTTAGGTTTACTAGTCTTCAACACACACACACACACACCTCTCCATTAGCAATGCGATTACACATAGGCACTGGAAGCTTAACACTTTCCCTGATCTTTTCTGCTGCTGAGGCCTGGTTCTGAGTAGCTGGTAAAGTATCTTCTTTACGGAGGAGTTGTGCCACACTTTGAGTTGATAAGATCGAGGACACTCTGTTTGTGTGTATGGATGTCTGAGAGTGTGCATATAGGGCATGCACCCCTCTGCTACTGTAGTTAATTTCCTTCATGCAGAGAGTGCATTTAGCACAAACCTTTTTTTTTCAATTTTCTGAAAAAAGTCAGACAGTATGAATGTGTGTTTGACTGCATGGACCTTGATTGTAGTTTCAAGTTTCAGCCAAGACCAATTCCAACTGCATTTACAGCCTCTATTCATCTGTTGCACAAGAAGTGCCTCACTTTCCTCAATTGCCCTCATTCTGCAAATGAATACAGAGTTATTTTTGCAAAACTGTATCATAACGGAGTTCAAATAGTTCACTGTGCCCCTTTCCACAATGGTCTTATATGCTGCAATATTTCTCGCCCACTCTGGGGTTGCCATAAAATGTAGAATGTTATGGGTCCATCTTCAGCAGTCTATTTGTGTCAATATACCTGATAAAAAAAGACCTCCTTATAAATAGCAAAACCCGCTGGTGATCACCTAAGCCCACTCAACAGTTCCTTGAAATTGGAACTAGAATTAAATTGTATAGTTTGGATATAAACACTGACGTCTACAGTAAAATAGAGAAAAGCACCTTTTGAAAGTAACATGGAGCTTGAAATAACAATTATATCGATTGCATTGTTACACCGCTAGTGTCACAATCACAGACTCTGTAACCTCCCTCTCCAGCCATCAGAGGGCACCCTCGCCTGAATATTGACTCTTTCACCACACACTACATTTCCCAACAGCCCCAGCTCAGGCTCTAATCACTATGCCCAGCTGTGTCTCATTGACTAGGCTTTTTAGCTGCACTGCATGCAGCTCTCAGTGCGAAGTCTTGTTTTGCTACTGTGAACACTACTGAGCGTTTATTCCTGTGACTTGCCTGTTCGTTTTGTGACCCTTCCGTTTTGATATCTCCCTGTCTGCTGCCTGCCTACGTTAACCTCTGCTTTGTCCTCTGACTCTGACTGTTTGCTGCCTGCCCTGATCCTCTGCCTGGTATTGTACTACTATTTAGCCCTGTCTTCACTGCTGTATTTGCTGGTTCTGACCCTTGCCTGTTTGACTACTCTGCTCAATAAATTAAGCTGCAAATGGATCACTCTGACTCAGATGCTTCACAACAGAAGACTTCGCCACCTCAAGATCCAGCAGCTATATCAACCTTGACCGCCGCCTTCTCTGCCCAAGCAAGTCAACTCACTGCCCATCATCATCAGTTGAGTCGTCTCACCTCTTTAACGGAGGAGTTGGTCAAAGCAGTACGAGGGCTTCAAGAGTCCATCATCAGAGCAATCACCCCCGCAAGCCGCAGCCGCTGTGGCCCATCCTGCAGTGATCTCTCCCATCACGGGTCCTCGTCTCGCGCATCCCAGAAAAGTTTGACGGAGATCCTGGCAAATGTAAGGGGTTCATTCTCAATGCTCTTTATTCATTGCGCAACAACCCATGCTGTATTCCACCGAAGCTGGTAAGATCGCTTTTGTTTGCTCGTTACTCACTGGGAGGGCATTGGATTGGATAACGGCAGTGTGGAGGGATGATGGAACTGCATTCCCATCATTCAATGTGTTTCTTCAACGCTTTCGTGAGGTCTTTGAACATTCTAAAGAGGGGAAGGGTGCTGGCGATCGCCTGCTGGAACTCACGCAGGGCAAATTTACTGCGGCTGAATATGCTCTTACTTTCCGCACCCTCGCTGCGCAGACTTCCTGGAATAACGACACTCTTAAAGTGGTCTTCCGAAGAGGCTTGAATCATGAACTACAGTCCGAGTTAGCCTGTCGTGATGAAGGTAAAGATCTCGACCAGTTCATGAACCTCACCATTCAAATTGATAACCTCGTAAGATCTCGCCGAGCGAGCCACCGCTCTATTCCTGCTCCCCGCAATGTCCAAATTCCCAGAGCTTCAATCCCCCGCTCGCACTGAAGAACCCGAGCCCATGCAGATCAACACTTACCATCTGTCCGCAGAGGAGAGAGAGCGAAGGGTCCTTCATCACCTGTGTTTGTACTGTGGCGAGGCCGGTCATCTTCGTATTGCCTGTCCAATCCAGACCACGTTTAACAGCATCGCGACTGGTGAGTCTCAATGTCGATGCATTAAACCCCAACTCATGGTGTATCCGTGCCGTTGTGATCACGGCCAACGGCCGGTCGATTACCACCAATGCTTTAGTAGACTCCGGAGCCGCTGGGAATTTCATATCTGCAGATTTTGCTCGACAACATAACATAACATTAATCCGTTGTCCATCTTCTCTCACAGTCGAAGCCATCGATGGACGGGCCACTAGGCTCAGGTCATGTTTCTCACATCACCCAGGAACTCCATCTACAAACTGGGGCGCTCCACCGTGAGATCATACAATTTTACGTCTTCCACACTCCACACACACCTGTGATCCTAGGCCTGCCCTGGCTTCGCAAACACAATCCACAAATCTTCTGGAGAACCAACCAAATTGCTCGTTGGAGCGATTCATGCCGCTCCAAATGCCTCGTTCAAGTCGCTCCATCACCCGTCCGAGTGATAACTTTACCCATGGGGAAATCCAGCACGAACAACCTCCCTTCCGAATATCATGACCTATCAGAGGCCTTCAGCAAAATAAATGCCTCTAAACTCCCACCTCATCGCGCCAGTGACTGTGCCATTGACCTACTACCAGGGTCCACACCTCCCAAGGGTCGTATATTTCCTCTCTCCCAACCTGAATCCGAGTCCATGAGGAAATATATTGAGGAGGAACTTGCAAAGGGCTTCATTCGACCTTCCACGTCTCCGGTGTCTGCCGGTTTCTTCTTTGTCCAGAAGAAGGACGGAGGACTCCGACCCTGCATTGACTACCGTGCCCTGAATAACATTACTGTCAAGTTCCGCTATCCACTCCCCTTGGTACCCAGCTGCTCTGGAATTGCTCCGCACCGCGAGGTACTACACCAAGCTTGATTTACGCTGTGCATACAAACCTCATCCGTATCAGGGAGGGGGACGAGTGGAAGACGGCCTTCTCCACCCAGCACAGGGCACTACGAATATTTGGTCATGCCTTTCGGCCTGGCGAACAGTCCTTCCATTTTTCAGTCGTTCATAAATGATGTGTTCAGAGACATGCTTCAAAGAACAGTGATAGTATACATCGACGACATCTTGATTTACTCTGACACCCTGTCTGATCATGTACAGCACGTTCGAGCCGTCCTCCAGAGGCTCATCCAGCACCAGCTATATGCGAAATTGGAGAAGTGTGAGTTTCATCAGACCTCCACCACATTCTTGGGATATGTCATCAGCCCAGAAGGAGTCGCCATGGACGAGGGCAAGGTCAGAGCAGTCCTAGAATGGCCACAACCTACCACCCTGAAAGAACTGCAGCGATTCCTCGGATTTGCCAACTTCTATCGCCGCTTCATAAGAAACTCAGTTCAGTGGCAAGCCCACACACATCCCTGGTGAAGAAAGGAACACATCGTCTTCCATGGAATGAGTCGGCCACCCAAGCCTTTAATCAGCTCAAGCAGCGTTTCACCACAGCACCCATCCTGCACCATCCTGACCCTGAATTACCATTCGTGGTTGAAGTGGACGCTTCCAACAGCGGCTTAGGAGCCGTTCTCTCTCAACGTCGGGGATCACCCGCCCAAACTGCATCCCTGTGCGTTTTACTCCCGCAAACTAAATACTGCCGAAAGGAATTACGATGTGGGAGATCGAGAGCTTCTAGCCATGAGGCTGCCTTTGAAGAGTGGCGGCATTGGTTAGAGGGTGCTATTCACTCCTTTACCGTTTACACCGACCACAAGAACCTGGAGTATCTACGCACCGCCGAAGAGACTGAACCCCAGACAAGCACGCTGGTCGCTGTTCTTTACCCGATTCCACTTCACAGTCACCTATCGTCCAGGGTCCAAGAATACCAAGGCGGATGCTCTATCACGTCAATGTGACCACGAGCTCACATCACAAGATCCCAAGACAATTCTGGCTCCAGACCTCATTGTCGCTCTCCCATTCAATGGGACGTCGAAACCGAGATCGAGCAGATCAACTCCCGATCTGAAATCCCGTCTGCCTGTCCACCCAACCGGATTTATGTCCCCGATACGCTCC